>PVKP010017469.1:0-46081 GCA_004027715.1 Plecturocebus donacophilus
AAAAAAAAAAAAAAAAAATTAAAATTATCTTTATTATATATTCAACTCATTTGATATACTGATGTCCTAAGTGGAAAATTATTTTTCCTAGGAAATTTGAGAGCATTTATCCCATTTCTTTTAGCACATATGTAGTAGTTAGAAGTCTATTATTATTAGTCTCATTTATTTCTATATAACCTGTTCTCCCACTCTGTGGAAGCACTTAGGATCCTTTTCTGTGGATTTCTTCATTGTACCATGAAATAATGAACTGAGTAACAAACAATAAAGTGAGCGTGTTTAGGATGATGTTTGGAAAGCTAGATCTATCCACAGATAAAAGTAAAACTGGATTAGGGTTAACATTATAAACCAAGGTAGAATCTAGGTGAATAAAAGACCAAAATGTGAAAGGTAAACATATAAAGTTAATAAATGAAAATATAGGAAAATACTTTGCAATTTATGGGGAAAAAAACCAACATTTCAGAAGCACAAACATTTAGATTTAAAAAGTTCCATTTGTTCACATCAGAATAAGAAACTTTTGTTTACTAAATAATGCCACAGACAAAGTTAATAGATGATACATATTGATAGCATATAAGTGATGTCAAATAAAATCAGAGATAGAACTTGACTTTATTTTTTTATGTACTTTTGATTGTTAGTGTTTTTAAAGAGAAAAATTTTTACTTATGTCAGCTTTATAAAAATCATATTTTAATAAAATGTTAGTAAATATTATAAAAATTTTTAATAAATATTTAATGAGCATCAACTATATACTAGGCATGATGACAGAATCTGTGAATGTAACAACGAATAAGACAAGCATAAACCTTGGCTACCTGAAGATTATGTAATAAATTGTCTTCTATCTAGTTTCGGGAGGCTTGTCTGGAAGCTAGAAGTTCTTGATTAGCAAGTAGCAGGGACAAGAGCCAGAAAATCTATGATTATATAGGTAGGAGTCTTAGTTCCCTTTTTGACTTAGGTTCATGGATGGAGCTGCTGGATATAATAACAGCTTTTCTGTCTTCTACTACAGCATGTAGTAGGTGCTTAATTATTGTTGAGTGGCTTTGTAATGAAAATAGGATCTACTATTTTATGAAGAATTTAAGAAGTATATAGATATTTTTTGAAAAACATATTCAATGAAATGTAATACGTTAAACCCTTTGGAGAAAAAGAAGTTGAGAAGCTACCCTCTAGAGAGACCAAGGAAGGTTGATATTCAAACAAGTCTCCTTGAAAAACAGCAGAATTTTGAAATTACTTGGCCTTAATTGAGGATTAGAATTGTGAAAGCTAGAATAAAAAGGAAAAAAAAAAATCCCATTTTATTCTAGGTTATATTAAGAGTTAGTAGATTCAATAGATAGAACTTATTTTAAATTTAAACTCAAAGTACATTCAGAGACAGTGGGTAGACTAAACTGTGGTACCTTGAAGGGTCAAACATGACTTTTTTTTTTTTTTTTACACGAGATAGATTTTTAAAGACCAAAATTCTAGTGTATAATATCATACATAATATCATAACAGTGATACTTGCAGAATAAGAAAATGAATCAAGCATTATAATGATTCTCATCTTATACTGTACTTAGCAGTTCATTTGGCACTACCTCCTTTGTACGTTGGTGCTACGTTTGATGACTCAGACAGACACAAGGAATAGCAGTGCTGTGTAGTAAGAGACAGAACAGAGGTATACTTTTACCTTTCTTTTCTTAGGTAATCGCTTTTATGTGCCTGGGATAAATTTAGATAAACGTATTTGTACACATACATCTATCTATAAACCAAGTGGTAAAACCTCAGAGCCTTTCACCTCCAGGACATCTCTATAATGCAGGAAGAACAGAGAGTGTAATTTTGTGAGTTAGCCTTCTTTTTTTCCTATCTGATCTTTATTTTGCAGTGAAATGTGATTTTCATGTTATATCTCACATGACATGAGACAACCTTTTGAATACAAATTGGACTGCTTAGATAAGTCATTCTTCAGGTCCTTTTCTAAGGAAAAAAGGTAGAGTGATTTGCAGGAGTTAGGAAGGGTAGGGAGCACCATACAGAGAATAAAGTTAAGTTTTTAATTAAGTGGTTGGCAGTTAAATTCCATAAAATTCACTAAATGCTGAATGTTGGAAGTGAGAAAATTCTTTAATGTAGGAGGAAAAAGGTCATTTACCAAGGTAGGGAAATGGGGTGAATTTAGCCATAAATTCATTAACTCTCTCTATTGCTAGAGAAAAAACCTTGACAAGGTATATTTCTGTAGCAGCCTAGCTCACAAATAGTACAGTAACAGGATTCTGAGTTTGCCCCTTAAAAAATTGAGGCTTATGTTTTTACTGTTATTCTTGTTACTTGGTAAAAATTATTTTAAAATAACCTACTCCAAAATACACATAATGATCCAAACTAGATTAGAATATACTTGATCCTTAATAAATCGTACTCCTAAACTCACCGTCAGAACTGGCCACTTGGACATATGAGTGCACGCTAGCACAGGGCTCCTTGTTCAGAATGGTCCTGCGCTTGGTTGACTGTCTAGCCTTTTCCATTCTTAAATTCTTAATAATTTTTGAACAGAGGACTCTGCAGTTTTTGTTTGTCTTTTTGTCTGTTTTTGAAACAGAGTTTCTCTCTGTCACCCAGGCCAGAGTGCAGTGGCACAATCTCTGCTCACTGCAACCTCCGTCTCCTGGGTTCAAGTAATTCACCTACCTCAGCCTCCCAAGTAGCTGGGGTTACAGGCACCTACCACCGTGCCCAGCTAATTTTTGCATTTTTAGTAAAGACGAGGTTTCACCATGTTGGCCAGGCTGGTCTTGAACTGCTGACTTTAGGCAATCTGCCTGCCTCGGCCTCTGAAAGTGCTAGGATTACAGGCATGAGTCACTGTGACTGGCTGGGGCTCTGCAGTTTTATTTTGCACTGCGATCCAAAAATTATCTAGTTGGTCTTGCTTACTATTTAGTTTCACAGTATCTCCCCAGGTAGAAATTAGTGTTTGTATACTCTTCTGAACTGCTGAAAAATCATTCAAAAAAAAAATCTTGTTAAGATCAGTAGTATATTGATGGTGATGCCTTATTACTTATTTTTACTCTGGATTAGTGTCGAAGAAATGTAATGACATTGTGATCTCATGTTCTCCTTCAACAGAGAATTTCCTCCTTTATTCTCTTCCCCTCTCCTTTGTCTTGCCTCACCAATTTCCTTATTTTTATATTCCATTAGCTTTACTTAAAGTGCATAAAATCCCATTTCATTACATTATTTTTTGTGTAAAATGCTTTCCATACTGAAGATACTGTATTATTTAATTTAAAAAATAAGATGACTATACACGTTAAGAAATAAATAATCTAAGCATGTTTTCCTTCTTAATTCTCTTATGACAGATTTTTTTTCAAGTGTATAATATTTGAATCAATTAAAAATTATTCTGAGGCTCCCTGTAGGACAATAGGATTCCTATTTATCATCTTTCTTGAACCTCTCATTTTTGCATTGTTTGTATATTTTGAAACAATGTATTATTTGTTATAATATTTATGTACAGAAGCAATATTAACTTAATTGTAATTTTCATTAGGAAACTTTTATAGCAATAATAATTTTACTTCATTTCTATTTGAGCGTAACTTAGTGTTCACACACTCTTACTAAACAATCTTAACGTAAGTATGTTTTTGTATGTGTAAGATGGAGCCTTGCTCTGTCACCCAGGCTGGAGTGCAGTGGCATGATCTTGGCTCACTGCAGCCTCCGCCTCCTGGGTTGAAGTGACTCTCCTGCCACAGCCTCCCAAGTAGCTAGGATTAGAGGCACGTGCCACCAAGCCTAGCTAAGTTTTGCATTTTTAGTGGAGACAGGGTTTCACCGTGTTGGTCAGGCTGATCTTGAACTCCTGACCTCATGATCTGCCCACCTCAGCCTTCCAAAGTGCTGGGATTACAGGCATGAGCCACTGTGCCCAGCTAACATACATTTTTTCCCTTAATTTTTAACTTTTAAGTGCCAGGGTACATGGGCAGGATATACAGGTTTGTTACACATGTAAACGTGTGTCATGGTGGTTTGCTACACAGATCATCCCACCATGTAGGTGTTAAGCCCAGTATGCATGAGCTATTCTTTCTCATGTTCTTTTTCCTTCCACCCCGACCCTCTGACAGGCCCCATATGTGTCATTTTCCTCATGTGTTCATGTGTTCTCATCATTTAGCTCCCACTTATACCTGAGAATATGCAGTATTTGGTTTTCTGTTCCTGTATTAGTTTGCTAAGGATAATGACTTCTAGTGCCATCCATGTCCCTGCAAAGGAAATAATCTCATTCCTTTTTATGGCTGTATAGAATTCCATCATGTATATGTACCACATTTTCTTTAACCGGTCTATCATTGATGGGCATTTAGGTTCACTTCATGTCTTTGCTACTGTGAACAGTGCTGCAATGAACGTACACATGCATGTATCTTTATAATAGACGATTTGTATTCCTTTGGGTATATACCCCATAAAGTGATTGTTGGGTCAAGTGGTAATTCTGCCTTTAGGTCATTGAGGAATCACCACACTGTTTTCTACAATGGTTGAACTAATTTACATTCCCACCAACACAGTAAAAGCTTTCTTACTTCTTTTCTCCCATCAACAGTGTAAACGCACTTTTTCTTCACAATCTTTCCAGAATCTATTGCTTTTTGACTTTTCAATAATGGCCCTTCTGACTGGGGTGAGATGGTATCTCACTGTGGTTTTGATTTGCATTTCTCTAATGATCAATGATGTCGAGCTTTTTTTCATGTTTGTTGGCTGCAGGTATGTCTTCTTTTGAGAAGCGTCTGTTCATGCCCTTTGTCTACTTTAAAATTTTTTTTGTTATATTAGTTTAAGTTCTTTTTAGATGGTGGATATTAGACCTTATTAGATGCATAGTTTGCAAAAATTTTTCCCTACTCTGTAGGTAGTCTGTATATTCTGTTGATAGTTTCTTTCACTGTGCAAAAGCTCTTTAGTTTAATTAGATCCCATCTGTCAATTTTTGCTTTTGTTGCAATTGGTTTTGGCATCTTTGTCATGAAATACTTGCCTTTGCCTGTGTCTTGAATGGTATTGACTAGATTTTCCTCTAGGGTTTTTATAATTTTAGGGTTTACATTTAAGTCTTTAATCCATTTTAAGTTGATTTTGTATATGGTGTAAGGAAGGGGTACAGTTTTAATTTTCTGCATATGGCTAGCCAGTTCTCCCAGTACTATTTATTAAGTAGGCAGTCTTTCCTCATTGCTTATTTTTGTCAGGTTTGTCAGAGATCAGATGGTTGTGAGTGTGCTATATTATTTCTTGGTTCTTATTCTGTTTCATTGATCTACATGTCTGTTCTTGTACAATTACCATGCTGCTTTGATTACCATAGCCCTGTAGTATAGTTGGAATATGGGTAGTGTGATGTCTCCAGCCTTGTTCCTTTTGCTTAGAATTGCCTTGGCTCTTTGGGATCTTTTTTGGTTTCATGTGAATTTAATTATTTTTTTCTAATTCTGTGATGAATGTCAATGGTAGTTTAATGGGAATAGCATTGAATATATAAATTGCTTTGGGGACATTATGGCCATTTTCACAATATTGAGTCTTCCTGTTTATAAGCAAGAAATGTTTTTCCATTTGTTTATGTCATCTCTGATTTCTTTGGGCAGTGATTTGTAGTTCTCCTTGAAGATGTCTTTCACTTCCCTTGTTAGCTGTATTCCTAGGTATTTTATTCTTTGTGTGGTAATTGTGAACAGGAATTCATTCATGATTTGGCTCTCAGCTTTTCTGTTGCTGGTGTGTAGGAATGCTAGTGATTTTTGCACATTAATTTTGTATCCTGAGACATTGCTGAAGTCACTTATCAGCTTAAGAAGATTTTAGGCTGAGACAGTGGGGTTTTCTGGATATAGGGTCATGTCATCTGCAAACAAAGATAGTTTGACTTTCTCTATTCCTATTCAAATATTCTTTTTTTATTTCTCTGGCCCGATTGCCCTGTCCAAACTTCTAATACTATGTTGAGTAAGAGTGGTGAGAGAGGGCATCTTTGTCTCGTGCTAGTTTTCAAGGGAAGTGCTTCCAGCTTTTGCCCATTCAATATGAGATTGGCTGTGGGTTTGTAATATTATTTTGAGATATGTTTCTTCAATACTTAGTTTTTTGAGAGTTTTAACCTGAAGGGGTATTGAATTTTATCGAAGGTCTTTTCTGCATCTATTGAAAGAATCATGTAGTTCTTGTCTTTAGTTATGTTTATGTGATGAATCATATTTATTGTTTTGCATATGTTGAACCAACCTCACATCCCTGGGATGAAGCCTACTTAGTCATAGTGGGTAAACTTTTTGATGTGCTGCTAGAATTGGTTTGCCAATATTTTATCAAGGATTTTTGCATTAACATTCATCAAAGACATTGGCCTGAAATTTTCTGTTTTTCTTTTTCTTTTTCTTTTTTTGTATCTCCACCAGGTTTTGGTATCAACATGATGCTCATAGATTGACTTAGGGAGAAATCCTTCTTGTTCAATTTTTTTGGAATAGTTTCAGAAGGAGTGGTACCAGCTCTTCTTTGTACCTCAGAATTCAGCTATGAATTCTTGTTCTGGGCTTTTTTTTTTTCAGTGGTTAGCAGGCTATTTATTACTGCCTAAATTTCAGAACTTGTTACTGGTCTATTCAGGGATTGAATTTCTTTGTGGTTCAGTCTTGGGCACGTGCATGTGTCCAGGAATCATCCATTTCTTCTACATGTTCTAGTTTATGTGCATAGAAGTGTTTATAGTATTCTTTTATGGTGGTTTGCATTTCTGTGGGGTCAGTGGTATTCTAGCTAGTATTGTATCTATTTTATTATTTTTCTTTCAAAAAATCAGCTCCTGGATTCATCAATATTTTGAAGGTTTATTTGTATATTATGTAATGACCATCTTTGTCTTTTTTGATCTTTGTTTGTTGAAGGTCTGTTTTGTCAGAAACTAGGATTGCAACCTCTGCTTTTGTTTGTTCGTTTGTTTCCCATTTGCTTGGTATATTTTTCTCGTCTCTTTATTTTGAGCCTATGTGTGTCTTTGCATGTGATACTGGTCTCTTGAAGACAGCATACCAATGGTTCCTGATTGTTTATGTAGCTTGCTACCTCGTGTCTTTTAATTGGGGCATTTAGCATATTTATATTTAAGATTAGTATAATTATGTATGGATTTGATCCTGCCATCATAATGCTAGCTGGTCATTTTGCAGACTTGTTTATGTGGTTGCTTCATAGTGTCACTGGTTTGTGTACTTCAGTGTGTTTTTCAAGTGTCTAGTTTTCCACATTTAGTGCTTCCTTTGAGAACTCTTGCAAGGCAACTCTGGTGGTAATGAATTTCTTCAGCATTTGCTTGTGTGAAAAGGATCTTATTTCTCCTTCACTTATGACACTTAGTTAGTCTGGATATGAAATTCTTAGTTTCAAATTCTTTTCTTTAAAAATATTGAATATTGGTCCCTAATCACTTCTGGCTTATAAAGTTTCTGATGAGAGATCTGCTGTTAATCTGATGGCTTCCCTTTGTAAGTGACCTTGCCTTTCTCTCTAGTTGCTCTTAACATTTTCCCCTTATTTCAACCTCGGAGAATCTCATGACTATGTATCTTGGGGATGATCTTCTCATGGAGTATCTTACTGGGGTTCTCTGCATTTCCTGAATTTGAATGTTGGCCTGTTTTGTTAGGTTGGGGAAGTTTGCCTGGATGGTATCTTGAAATGTGTTTTCCAACTTGTTTCCATTCTCTCTGAAGAGGTACCCAGATCAATTACAGATTTGTTCTCTTTACATAATCCAATAGTTCTTGGAGGTTTTATTCATTCATTTTAATTCTGTTTTCTTTATTCTTGACTGCTTATCTTTTTTGAGAAAGGTAGTCTTCAAGCTCTGAGATTCTTTCCTCTGCTTGGTCCATTTTGCTATTAACCCACTTATACCTACTGTTCCATTATTGGAACACTAACCTTGTGGGAGTTATTTATATCCTATTGCTCAGGGTCATCACCAAGATCTGATTTTTCACATAAAAAATTTGTAACCTCTGGCATAAATGGGTTAATACTTGTGATTGCATTGTGAAGTTCCTGCAGTGTGTTTTTCAGCTCTAACAGGTTGGTTATGTTCTTCTCTAAATTGCCTATTTCAGCTGTCAGCTCCTGTATTATCATGATTCTTAGCTTTTTTGCATTGGGTTACTGCATGATCCTTAGCTCAGCAAAATTCATTATTACCCACCTTCTCAAACCTACTACTGTTATTTCAGCCATCTTAGCCTCAGTCCTGTTGAGATCTTTTGCTGGAGAGTTGTTGGGGTCATTTTGAGGAAAAGGGCCACTCCGGCTTTTTGAGTTTTTGGCATTTTTGCACTGATTATATCTCATCTTTGTGGGCTTATCTACCTTCAAACTTCAAGGCTACTGACCTTTACATGAGTTTTTGTGTGGGTTTTGTTGTTGTTGCAATTATTTGCTGTTTGTTTATTTGTTTTAACAGGCCATTCTTCCATGGGGCTGCTGTGGTATGCTAGAGGGCCACTCTGGACCCTACCTAGTTGCCTCATTTTTTCCCATTCCTGGAGGTATCGCCAGTGAAAGCTGCAAAACAGCAAAGGATGCAGCCAGCCCCTTCTGTCCCAGGAAGGTACTGACATATTGCTGGCCCCAGCGTGCTGTTAGGAGGTGGCTGGAGAACCCAGTTGGGAGGTCTCACCCAGTCAAGAGGAATGGTTTCAGAGACCCTTTTCAAGAAACATTCTGGCTGCTTTTGGATAGAGCAGCTGTGCTGTATTGGGTACCCCTTCAGCTTCCATTTGGTTTGGGCTCTCCAATGCCCACAACCTGGACTGGCTGAGAAGTCCAAAAGGCCAAGGTGGTGTCCAGCCTCTCCCCTCAGGCACTTCATCCCAGGGAGAAATTAGAACTCTGTCCGCCCATAGAACATGGGTGGGATTGGCCGGGGGCCTGTCTTGGAGGACCTGGCTGGGAGGTCCACTCCACCAGGAGGAGTGGATTGAGGTTCTGCTTAAAGAAGCAGTCTGGCCATGCCTCGACAAAACAGCTGTGTCATGGTGGGGAACAACATTTGCCTTTGTCAGCTTAGACTCTCCAGAGCTTGAAGGCTGGAATGGCTGAGTCATCCAATCAACTCAGGTGGTAGCGCTCCCTCCCTTGGGCACTTCATGCCAGGGAGAGATCAGAGCTTTGTTCTTATTATGTGTGGGCAGGCATGGCTGGAGAGCCCAGCTAGGAGGTCCCACCCTTTGAATGGATAAGGCACCGCTTAAAGAAGCAGTTTGGCTATGATCTGGCAAAACCACTGTGCTGTGCTGCTCAGGGGACCCTTTCTCATCCAGGCTGTTTGGACTCTCCAAAGCCCACAGGCTAGAATAGCGTAATTGACCAAACATCAGAGATGGTGCCTGCCTCTCCCTCTGGGAGCCCCATCCCATCTCAAGCAGGCTACACCCTGTTGTTGGTGGCTGGATCTCAAGCAGAGTCCATCTTATTGCTGGTGGCTGGCTGGAATTCCAAGCCAGTGGGTCTTACGAGGTGCAGTGGAAGTGAGGCCTGCAGAATGATGCTGCCTGGCTACTGGGATTCAGCCCCCACTTCCTAGGAGTATGTACAGACCTCCCACCTAGCCAGAGTTTAGACATGTTTTTTGGAGCTCTCAGAGCTGGAATATGTAAAGTTACTGGGTCTTTGTATCTGTCTAAGCATCTGTTCTGCCAAGACTTCACACTGCTCTGTGTGTTGGCCCCAAGGTCCTGGTGGCATGGGCCACAAGGGGATCTCCTTATCCATGGGTTGCAAAGATCTGTGGGAACAGCATGGATTCCTGGGGTCACACAATTAGTTACCATTTTCCTTGGCTGGGAGTGGGGGTTCTCTTGGCTTTGCATTGCTCCTGTGTGGGCCTTTGCTCCACCCTGCTTTTCATCATTCTCTGTGGGTTGTTTCCCAAACCAGTCTCTATACAAGAACCTGGATATTTCAGCTGAAGGTGCTATATTCACTTGCCCCTCTTTATTCCTCTCTGTGAGTACCACATACGGCAACTGCTTCTAACTGGCCATCTTGGCCCCTCCCCCAACAGTCTTCTTCTAGCGTATATATTTATACTGCACTATAAATTAACTTTAACAGGCCATATAAAATTCCACTTCCTGTTCTAACAAGCTATGCCAGTTATGCCCATGCGTTTGTGCTTGAAGTTTTATTTGTAACACTATCCTCTCTCTCTGGGTAATCGTAAGGTATGTGGTCTCCATTATTTCCCAGGCAATCAAAAGGTATGTAGATTCCATTCTTTTCCCCTTTTCTGGCCCCATTATGTCCTGCCCAGAGATCATTAATATTTACATTGAGTGTCACACTTCCTAAGGAGGCCATTTCAACCAGGCTTCTTAATTTATTCTTTTCACTTCTACTTATTCTCTCCTTGTATTCTTATTATTGGTATTGCTAGCATATTTTTTCAGCTAGCTTAGATGTAGTTTTCAACAGACAGATTTAGAATATTAAATGGAACCTCAGAAAATCAGCAGTTAAACATAAAAAATACTTGAAGTTTATGAAATGAAGGTTACACTAATGGATTTCTATGTTCTATGATAATGATAAATCTATTTGTGCTGAAGCATAACAGTCAAACATATTTTACATCTTTCACCTTGGAGTTGCCAAAACCTTTGGGCCATCAGAATTTGATCTGTGGGTACTCTAAAATTCTGAAATAAGAGATTTGTTTGATTTTTGTGAATTTTCCCTATTTAAGCCCTTATTAAATTATATGAGGCCGTCTCATTGCCTGATATTTTTAGATGAGTCAATTTTGGGGGTTAAACACTGAAGATGAGTGTTACATTTTAAAGATACTACACATTTATTCTCATTTACGTTGACTAAGGTTAATTGGGTGTTTGTGACTCTGGGTTCAATTGTTTGTTAGTCTGTGTGGCCTGACATTTTTCCAGACTCAACTAGAGAGAAGAACACAGCTCCATTAACTGGGATTATCTATAAGATTTTCATCCTGTTTAAGCTTCTTATGTTTGTGGAAGTTTAGACTAAAACCTTGCAGACTCTGGAGAGGGTTCACATTTCACAGCATGTGGCATTTATTTTGAGATAGAACCATTAGACAAAGCACTGTTCCATCTTCTTCCTTTGCCTACTGGAGGATTTCTTCTCCCACCACCCATCACGCCGCACTATACTGGCTTTCCTGATTCTACCCCTCTCCAATAGAGAATCACATCTGTGAATTTCAAAATTCTCATTCTTTTGTTTTATAGAAAATTTTTGCATAAAATTTATTTTTTATTTTTTATTTTTGAGACAGAGTCTCACTCTCACTCAGCCTGAAGTGCAGTTGTGTGATCATGGCTCACTGCAGCCCTGACTTTTTGAGCTAAAGTGATTCTCCTGCCTCAGTTTCCTGAGGGATGTGCCATCATAACTAGCTATTTTTGTTTTGTTTTGTTTTGTTTTGTTTTCTGTAGAGATCGGTTTTTTTTGTATTTTGCCAGGCAGGTCTTGAACTTCTGGGCTCAAGAGACACTCCCTCCTTGGTCTCAAAGTGTTGTAATTACAGGCATGAGCCGCTGCTCCTATCCAATAAACATGTTGTAAACTTCAGTATAAATTACAGAATTCATTTTATTTCCCTACCTGAACAGATGTTCCACAAATTTCCTCAGTAAAATGAATTTTCTTTCTAGAAATCTCAATTTGTGTAATAAGTTGCTAAATGAGGATATCTTTTTATTTTGTTTTTGCTCCTTCCCTATGTATCTATGTAGTTATTTACCTCTTCATTCATCTGAAAATCATTTGTCCTATGGCCAACTTGTTATCATTATCATAGTCTTTGAGATCTTGTAATCTAATCAAACTCTTTCACCCTATGGGTAGGAGTGAGATGATGTCCAGAGGTAATTATCTTTCCAGGTAATATCAGGGCTGAAATATCAGACTTTTTGTCTCTTGATTCTTGCTTTTTCTAGATTTTGGTGGTTATTATTACACATAACTTTGTTGCTTGGATATATCTATTAAATGAGGGTAATAATGAAGGCAAAGGATTGAAATTTTCTATTTCAACCCATATCCATATACTGAAGTCCTACATATCCTTAAGGTTTATACCTGTCTGAGTTTTTACTTGAGTGCTCACTCCAAATCTCCACAGAGCTTTCTATCTTTTTTTTTTTCAGTTCTCTAAGTTTACTTCACTACTCCAAAATCTCTCTTTGTCAGTTAGGGTTCACAATCACGAACAAAACTACCAATGATGCTGCATGTTGCCAGCAAATAAATTTATTAGAGGGTATTATGAGGATCGTATGAATATTAGAGAATCAGGGTCATGCAGTAAACAAGAATTGCTGTCTGCCCTGCTGTAGGATGACAGACCCAGGACACACGACTGACCCAGGACACATGACTGACCCAGGACACATGACTGGCTCAGTTGACAGTGGCCCCTTGTTACCACAGGATACCTTACTCCACCATGCTAACTAAACTCCACCACAGCAATCAGTGTGAACAAACTCTGGCTGACTGAGACTTTTATACCACTCTCTTGAGACTCAAATCCTGTGTGGAAGTGTCTGCTGTACTGTGATTAGATGACCCATGCTCTAAGCTGTGCTGTCCAAGACTGTAGGTGCTAAAGATTTGTGTCTATTGGGCACTATAGTTGTAACAGGCAGTGAGTGCAAAGTAAGCACTAGATTTTGAAGATGTAGTCCAAAAAAAAACTGTAAAATATCTCAATTTTGTATGTGGATTGCATATGAAAAGACAGTATTTTGGGGCTGGGTACGGTGGTTCATGCTTATAATCCAGCACTTTGGGAGGTCAAGGTGGGAGGATCACCTGAGATTGGGAATTTGAGACCAGTCTGACCAACATGGAGAAACCCTTTCTCTACTAAAAATACAAAAATAATTAGCTAGGCATGGTGATGCATGCCTGTAATCCCAGCTACTCAGGAGACTGAGGCAGGAGAAGGGTTTGAACCCGAGAGGTGGAGGTTGTGGTGAGCCAAGATCATGCCCTTGCACTCCAGACTAAGCAACAAGAGTGAAACTCCATCCCAAAAAAACAAAAACAAATGATATTTAGGATGTATTGCATTAATATTTTAATATGTTATTTAATTATAAAATCATGTTAAGATTACTTTTACTTTTTCACTTTCCTTTTAAAAGTATGGCTTTTGGCTGAGCATGGTGGCTCATGTCTGTAATGCCAGAACTTTGGGAGGCTGAGGTAGGTGGATCACTTGAGGTCAGGAGGTTGAGACCAACCTGGCCAACATGATGAAACCCTGTTTCTACTAAAAATAAAAAAAATTAGTTGGGCGTGGTGGCTGGTACCTGCAATCCCAGCTAATCGGGAGGCTAAGGCAGGGGAACTGCTTGAACCTGGGAGGTGGAGGTTGCAGTGAGCCAAGATCGCACCACTCCACTCCAGCCTGGGAAACAGAGCAAGACTGCATCTCAAAAAAAAAAAGAAAAAACCAGAAAAAAATGTGGCTTTTAATTTAAAATTATATACGTGGCTCACATTTGTGGCTTCATTTATATTTCTATCAGATAATGCCACTATAGCATTCTTATGTTTAAGGGAGACAATGTTAACACTCCTTGGGGGATGTAACCACATAGAAAGAGGACTCACATTCATTAACAGTCAAAATTTAATTCCATCACAAGCAAGTTTGTCTCATATTTTGGTTACTTCTTTCTTCCTCTCCGGAACATGGTGAAACACCAATGCATAGGTTTTCTCCTTTATATGAATCCTTCAGTATATATTTAGAGCTGGATCCTAAATATATACTAGCAGATCCTCATTAAATATTTGCTGAATCTGTTTGTTTTCCATTTGTGATTTTACAGAATTACCTAAATGTTTTGGAATCCATAGTCATGGTGAAGACTGAACACTCCACCAAAATTAACATTTTAAATTTGAGAAATAAAACTGTCTTGAGAAGGCACTATATATGTATCATCATTATTTCTGGATCTATATTTGAAGGTGGAGGAAAGAATGCCTGGTTTGCACTAGGCAGTTTCACTTATAACATAATTGAATATGTGTGACAGTCTTAGGTAGAAGGTCTTGTCGTACCTATTTTACAGATCAGTTAATGAGGAAGTTTCTAATTTCTTTAAGGTTGCTGTCTTAGTCCATTTCTGATGCTGTAACAGAATATCACAGACTGGGAACAAATGCTGAATCTTCACATGGTCGAAGGGATGAAAAGGGTAAACTCAACCACTCAAGCCTTTTATAAGGCTCTAATCTATTCCTGAGGGCAAAAGCCTCAAAGCTTAATCACCTCCTAAAGACCTCATACTTAATGTTGCATTGGGGATTAAATTTTAACATAAATTTTAGAGGGGACAAACATTCAAGCCATAGCAGTTATATAGCCTTCAGTAGGTACCATACTCACATTTAAATTCAATCTCGTTAGACTCCCTAGTTTAGACCCTTTCCACTAAACAAGCTATGCCTGTAAGAATGAATTTAAATCCCTGTTGTTCATATTTTACATTTTTTTATGGCTTACAACATATTACTTTTGAAAAAAAAATCTATGGTCATATTAAACAGTAAAAAATATTCTAAAAATTATGCTAAGCCACATTTTAAAGTCAATTCTCCAGAAATGTTGTCTTTAGTTTTCTTGTAAATTTATTTTAAATTAAGAATAAGACAATGGAAAACATAATTTGAGTATTACTAAGTTCTTAATGCCTGAACATACCTTGATGTTCCTTGAAATTTTGAGACTCAGCAGGGTAACATATCTAGGCATAATTCTTTTTTAAAAAGTCTTTCATACCTGGTTCTATTTTCAATGATTGGGTTTTATGAATTAGTTTTTCACAAAAAGCACTTAGGCCTAGTCTAAATTTATTCTGTTCTAAATGAAGAAATCCCTAAGGTTTATAGCAAATATGGCATTATAGCAATGGTTTGTGTTATGATTAAACCAAATTATTTTTATATGCCATCCATTTAAACAGTATAATATCCATTTCATCTTCTGGAAGTAATTTTTAGTAAGTTTTTTTGCTGTATCCATTAATGATGAAGTAATGGAAGACACCAATGGAGACTTAAACATGTCTGGACTTGAATTTCTCATTAATATGGCATTTTAATGACACATAGCATCATGCCTAAAAGTGAGGGGTAGTTCTTACTTTGTCTGTGATATCACATTTCTGTGCTTTTAACACATGAGCACAAGCTTGTGCTTCTATAATAAAAAAAAAATTAAAATCTAGGCATCATATAATTTAAACTAGTATTTCCAAAAGTGTATTCCTTTACTTGTTAATAGGTTTCTTCCCCCCCACCCTCAGCAAGAAAACCTTATGTGGCCTATTGTTGGTTTGGACCCTTTGTTTACAAGTACAGAAACTCCAAATCAAATTATTAAAACCAGGAAGGAGAGAGATCAACCAGAGACTCATAACTCTCAGCTCATTTGCTGTTTCTTTGATTCTGTTAGATTGTCTACATTCTTTCTGGGCCGTTCACTGCAATGGCGATAGTGAGCTCCAAATTTACATCTTAGCATCTGCAATCAGCACAGATAAAGGGCCTCAGCAACTCAATATAGAAAACATGTTGAAGGACTTTGATCTAGCTTGGCTCATAAGTTCATTATGAGGCTAATCCTTGTGCCGTGGAATACAGATACATAGTCCCACCTCTGTGGCCAGTGAGGAGAGAGCTATAATAAGAAGTAAGTTTGGAAAAATGGTTAGCAGACAAAGGTATAACAATAGTCAAAACACTTGAACAGCTTTCCGTACTGTTTGCCATCTCAGAGTCTTCATTATGCTAATGTGAATCATAAATCTGTACATAAGGAGGACATTTTATGCAATGTTTCTAAACATGGGAATATAGAAATTTCTTGTGTTATATGGATCCAGAGGTACCACGTGTCTTCTTTAGTTTCTGTTATTGATCTAATAGTCTTGATGAACTCCCACTTCTGGGTGGAGGGCCTGATTAAGGTGTGTGTTTATAGAATAAGTGAGTATGTGGATGTGGTAACTTTAACTGCCAACCAATAATACCTCATATTTTTCAAATTTAAGTTGTTTCTACTGATAAGTTGGTGTCTCTTGGTGTAATGTTCAATTAGTTACGTTACCTCTTGCTTCTTCTCAAGTGGGCCTCTGGTTACATGTTTGTTTATATGAAATGATGTCTGTGCTTTTTCCTCTGGGTGCTTGCCAGCCTGTGCTATGAAATGTATGTTCTGGTCCCTTGGGTCCCTTCACTGAGGTTTGCTGAGGTATAGCTGGTGACCTTAGAATTAATCTAGTCCATGTAGGACTTTTTGCCCTTCTTTTACAAAATGGCTTTACCTCAGCTCTTGCTAGTAGTACACATTTACCTAATACTAAAATGTCTTGCATTCAGTCCCTAGCCAACACTTTCTATTCCCAATTAAGGGATCATCTCTACATTTACCATGGTCACTCTATGGATCATTGCTTCTTTACTCAACTACTTTTTACATGTTCTTCAACTCATCCCGTTTGAGGAATATGGATAATTCTGGAGCCCTTTTTCAATAGATTAGAGTTGAAAATGCTTAAGGAGTGTGAACTCAAGACTTCTGATTGCTTAACTACGTTTGTTGCTATTATCTGCCCTGAAGTTGTAGCTCCATGCTGGCAGATCAGGGAAGCTTTATACTTTCCCTCAAGCTATCTAACAAAGGAACAGCCAGTAGACTTCCCTCATGACATCACCAACCCCAACTAAGAGGATGCATCCATGTGCATATATCTCTTATTTATTATACTTTCCCTGTTTGAATCCCTTCTCTTTCATTCACTCTACCAGTGATAAGATACTTTCTTACTGGTTTGCATATGTAAAATAAACTTAAAACCTTTAGAAATCCATTTGCTGTCAAAGATTCTCATAAACAGTCTTTATTCTCTATACTGTTATCTTGAGATCGATTCTCAAAGAATAATATAATCAACTTTATAATTCAAACTAAAGAAGGACCTCTTAGTTGTAGGTAGAATCCACTCTAACCCTCCGAGACCAATGATATGGTCTCAGTCGGTTGGAGGGTATGCAGCAAGAGGAACTTTACAGGTTATGAAAGGACATGTAAATAGTTCAAAAAATATTATCATTACTGTAAATTTATCATAGCACATGCTTTAGAGTATGCTGACCTGGTTCACCCTATTAATTAGCTAATGAGAAAAGATACTCCAGTAGATATGCTTTGATTTTGCAGTCAAAAATAAATTTTCAGAAAGTCGGGACTAAATCCAGTGTCTCCTATTGGCTCATATTTAACCGTTTAAATATATCTTTTGAATATGGCTCTTCACAAAATTTTGAATTAACATAACAACACATATATTAACATCTTTGGCTTGTTATAGAATTTCAACTGGGATGAGATATGAAAAGGAATACAAAAGGTGAGAAATCTCTTTCTTCGAATAGTAACAGCTAATAATTGTAAAGTACTTGTGTGCAGATGCTGTTTTGTGCTCTGCTTATATGAATTCAATCATTTCTCATAACAATCCACTGAAGTAAGAACTATTATTACTCTAACTTTGCAGATTAGAAGATTGAGGCACAGAAAGTTTGAATAACTTGCCTTTTTTCACATGGTAAGAGCATGATAAAGGTGTAACTGAACCTGTAAGCAATCCTGCCCTAGAACCCATACTTTGCTCACTGCATGTACTGCTTTTTATAGACCTCTGGAGGAGCCATCTCAGGCTTCCTCTTGACTGAATTTTATGTTTCTTGGGGATCTTTTGATTAAAACAGAAAGTTTATTAACAATGGCTATAATTAGTCCCTTTATTCACTTTTGGAAGTGCTTCTAACAACTCAGCTAGGGAACCAGTGAGTTCTAGGTTCAATATCACAGGGATTTCCTTTAATTTTATGGCTGATGATTCAAGCTGCTTTTAATAAAACTGAATTTGGGAAGTAGAAGCTAAAAATAAAGGGGAAGTTCAACTGCTGAAAATAAATTATCTCTCTTGGTATTAGTTTGTGATATTGTCTTAAATTATCTCTCTTGGTATTAGTTTGTGATATTGTCTTAAAAGTCCAATATCATTGAAAAAACCTCACCCCCACCTTCAGCCCCTGGGGTTTCCCCGCTCCAGTATTTCTATATGGGTAACATGCAGTGCAATCCAAGGAATAAAGGCAGTTGAGATTCCTCATTTGAGTTATTTTGACTTGTTAATTAATTCTGACAACAACCTCTAAGTAAGTGCCTATCTGCAAACTTCCTGAATGCTGAATTTCAGTTGTTGTTAGGGCTTAAAAGTTTAGGGATACAGGTCAATTATGGGTGTTTCACATTTTGAGATGAGTAAAGTCAAACATTTTTCAAGGCATGAGCTAGATACCATAAATGAAGCTCAGCTTCCTTCCAGATGTTCAGTCCTTTCTTTTTGTTCAACTTCTGTTTTAGGAGAGCTCTCCAACAATGGAGTTAGGGATCATTTCATAGCAGATTATGAAACCCTATATGACAAAAATTTCTGTGACCGTGTTAAGAGGACCAAACTTCGATTTGGACAGACCTGGCACAAATTCTAGCAACATGTTTTAATTCCTGTGTTATGCTACTGAATCTCACTTTTTTAAAAATTGTACTTTAGGTACAGTACGCATGATTTATAACTATATATCTATAGAAATATCTAGATATAGAAAACACTAATCTTGAAATTTTTGAACACTATCAGTTGCTCTTTGAGCACTGCTGATGGCAAATGCTGGTTTGCATGTGAGAAGTTTAAAGGTTAAAAATATACTTGATAAAAATCAGATAATGTTTCATGGAGCAATAAATATCTGAAGCAATCATAGAAGAATAAAAAATATTTTGTCGTGTGGAGAAATGTCCAACAAGTTAGGTAAATGCTTTATGAATTATCATTGTAAACAAATTATATCTTAAAAATATAAATATATACACATACAACAAGATATCCATGTATATATAATATATATTTATGTATTCTAAATATTCCATTATTTTTATGTCACTGTGATTGGGAATCATGATGATAAAGTTTATGACTCCACATCTGCCTTTGAGAAATAGACAATGTATTTGGAGACAATCTCTACACAAAACATAGCTAAGCAGTATATACAGTTTTACAATTTCATGTCCAATAAGTGATCCATTCAAGATAATCCGAGATGTCATAATGTAGAGATTAAGAGTCTGAGATCTTGAACTGAATCACCTGGGTTTGAATTTCAGCTCCTCTACTTATTAACTAGAAAATTTCGTGACAAATTACTGAACAACTTTGTTTCCAGCTGTCAGAATAATAATAGAATCTGCTTCATACAGTTGTTTTGGAGTAAATGAGTTAAGCAAATTCTTAGAATAGCAGCATATAGTAAATCAACAATAAATGTCTGCTGTTAATTTATTATAAATGCTATTAAGTAAATGATATAGTTGTTTAGAATGGAGAGTATTACTAGAACAGTATTGGTCAGGCACATATTTTGAAATAGGTAAGAATTTTGCTAGGCGTTTGTTTGGCACTATTCAAATAGATAGGAGACATGAGAAAGGCATTTTAGAAGTGAATAAACATGATTTGGCCATTGGCATTTTCTCTGACTTCATTTCATTTAATTTTCTCCCATCACTACTTCAGCAACTGGCTTTTTTTAGTTCAACTTGGATGTAACCAGGTTGCTCTCACCTCATACCCTGGGCATTTTCTGCTCCTGTCTTGAATGCTCTTCAGAAAGGTTTTCCCATGGCTAACTTTCCTTGTCTTTCGTTCTTTCACTTGCATATAAACTTATCAGGGACATTTTTTTAACAAAACGTGAACTTATCAGAGGCATTTTTTTTTCTTTTCTTTTTTTTTTTTTAATTGCATTTTAGGTTTTGGGGTACATGTGAAGAACATACAATATTGTTGCATAGGTACACACGTGGCAGTGTAATTTGTTGCCTTCCTCCCCTTCACCTATATCTGGCATTTCTCCCCATGCTATCTCCCCACAACTCCCCACCCCCCACTGTCCCTCCCCCCCCACTGTCCCTCCCCTTTTTTTAACAAAACAATTGAAAATTAGTATCACCCTCCTCTACCTTTCCAAAATACTGATTTTCTTTCTTTCCTGTTTTGTCCTTTTTTATTTCTTTACATTTTTATGGAGATAAAGGTGACAGTTGAAGTTTTTGCAAATCTATCACTCAAGATTATTGGAATTTTTGGTATGAGATAGTAGTTAAAAGCATGAACTCAGCACCCAAGCAGACTGGTGTTGCCAATTTATTTGTCTTGTCTATAACAAGTTATTTAACCTCTCTGTGTTTCATTTTCCTTCTCTGTTATGTATATAATGATATTAACTAGCTTATTGGGTTACTATGAAGATTATATTCTTTATATAATTTCTGGGACATATAATGTGCCCAATAAATATTGAAAGTCATTGTTATTACTTTTCATTATCTATTTAAACTCTCTAAAGTATAAGGTCTTTGAGGGCAAGAATCCTATCTGCCTTGTTCTCTGCTTTCTTCCCACGACTTAGGAAAGGTCCTGGCACATAATAGGGGCTCCACAAATATCTGTTGAATACATTAAAATATTGATGATGCTTAATATACCAGAGATCAGGATTACTATATCAAATTTAATATACCAGTCAGTACACTGACTTCAGAGAGAATAGACTGGATTCTTAGTGAAGTCAGATTCTTTGATATAGCCCAACTGATTGTTCTGTGTTGATTGATAAAAAACTTCTGTCTGTAACCAAAAGTAATCGCAGAATTTCATTCATAGTGTAGCTTAGCTGAACATGTTTTAATACTGGATTACTCAATTTCTGGAGTTTGAGTAATAGCACCACTACATATATGCTGTTGGAATATTGCCAAGTCATTGAACCTTATTAGCTTTTCCCTATGTTAAATGACAAAAATTCCTGCATAAAATTTATTGAGAAGACTGTCCTTGACACATAAGTGGTGTTTCTCTAAGGAGGGTTGAATAAATCATTTCAGGCAGAAAAAAATATTTCTTTCTTAAAAATGCACTGTGAAAGGTATACCAAGACTTTTAAATTACCCAATCGAGTTCTTAATCATCCTCTCAGGAAATTCCTTCTTTTGCGGGAGGTGGTTTTGGCATATCTTTTATCAAGAAAGTATTTATTTAGTAGACCACCCTTCATGTGTATACCCTGAGAAGACCCAAGAGAGGGTTTTTTGTAAATTCAGAGAGATCATGGGTTTTTCAGATACAGACTCTTTTCCTCAGAGTGGAGGTGACCACATTCCCCTTAGCAACCATTTATCTAGCTCCACTCTCAATTCCAACTCTTCCTGTATGGAACCACAATCCTCCTAAAGCAATATAAACCAATTCTTGTGGTGTTATCTCCTTAGGAATGGAGAACAGCTGGGCACCATTTTCTCAATAATAAATCTTAATAGGATTTTAGGATAGCTTTGAATTTGTCTTTCATTCTAAGCAAGCCCCAACTTTATTGTTTATCCCTCTGCACTCCATCTTACTCCCTTTAGGTCTTTTTTTTTCCCCTACCGTCTAATCTAGATATGTTTAATTCTTATGCATTGTCAATTGCATCATTAAATATAATTTTTGAGATTCTTACCTATCTCCCATAGAACATAATGACAATTTAAATAATGGTTCTTACTAAAATGTTTTCCTTAGAGTTGCACAATATAAAGTTTTTCTTGCTATTTTAAGGTCGGTATGAATTAATATAGGTTTAGTAGTAGGTATGAGTGTTCTATCAGAATTACAAAGCACAATTAATCTTTCTTGTCTGTAAATAGTAAGCACAGCAATTTAACTCTTGTAAGTTTGAATGTTGACAACAGCTTTTATTACCTTCCTTTATAATATTCCTTATATAGTGACTACTTTCTTGCTACTGATGCTGTGTGATCTAAAAATCTTAATGTAACTACTTAAAATATCAAAATACTCAAATAATTTTGTTATTAGGTAGAAGAATAATTTATGTGGCTTATAACATTAATCAGATTAGGAATTTTTAAATCATACAGATACTGCCTTATTTTAAATTTAGATTCAATTAGCATACTTACTTTTTAGCACTTTTAATATGCTTAGATAATAGCCTCTTTCACTTACATGTCCTTAATTAAATCTCCTAACATATATAAAGGTAAACATTATTATTCTTTTTTATATATGTGAAAATTGATATTAAAACTGCATAAATTGCTTAAACCCTTAAAGGTAAACAGTTAAGGAATAAAACAATAAAGAAGGGATTTGTTAAAGTTCTACTGTTAATTGCTGACATTGGAAGGTGACTACCCCAAGCTGGTGATGAGAAAGCAAAAATAATGTTTTTAGATTTTTCAAATACCCTGACTTGATTATCACGTATACTATGCATATAACAAAATATCACATGTACCCCATAAATATGTAAAATATTATGTATCGATTAAATAAACAAAAAGACAAAATAACTACTTTGTAGTCATCAGCAATTGCTGATTATTGAAAAAAGTTTAGTTTCTATTGTTGCTGTTGAGCTAATAGTATTAAGATAATCATTTATGAGTTGATCTTAGATGTCAATTAAATAAATTAGATTATTCTCATCCCTTCTGAAATTACAGACTCAGTGGGGACAAGACTAAGAAGAGCAGCTCTTGCTGTGTTTCTAATGATAGAATTGGAAGAAAAATACTACAATGGAGCCCATCTTGCAGATGGTCACTGTTTCCATTATTATTGCTGTACAACAAACCAAAACATTGTGGCTTTATTATGTTCATGGATTTTGTGAGTCCAAAATTTGGAATGGGCAGTGTGTGGATGGCTTATCTCTTTTCCACAATGTCTTACACTTCAGTTGGGATAGGGGTAACTTGGTGTCTGGAGGCTGAAATCATCTGAAGACTTGTTCACTCACAAGTTTTGTGGTTGATGCTGGCTGTCAGCTGAGACTTCACTGTGGTACTGTTGTTTAGAATATCTAAATGTTGTCAGGTTTTCCGCAAAGCATCTGGGCCTTGGGATAGCTGAACATCTTACATAGCATCATTAGTCTCTGAAGATGAATGTCACAACTAGCAAGGTAGAATTTGAATGGTCTTTTAGGAATAGAGAAAGAGTTGTTAGCCTTGATACCAAAAATATGACCCATAAACAAGAATTGATAAATTAGACCCCATCAAATTTAAAAACTTTTACTTTGCAAAAGACCCTGTTACGAGGATTAGAAGACAAGTTACAAACTGGGAGAATATATTTGACAACACCTTAGTGTCTAGAATATGTAAAGAACTCTCAAAACTCAACAGCAAAAAACCAAATAACCAATTAGAAAACGGGCCAAAAACATGAATTATCATTTTACTGAAGAAGAATTAAGTGGCCAATAAACGTGTTTAACATCAATAATGATTAAGGAAATGTAATATAAATATACGAGGAGATATCAGAAGGCACTTATCAGTATGGCTAAAATTAAAAACAGTGACAACACCAAGTGCTAGCAGTGATGTAAAGAAACTGAATTACATGGCTGGTGGGAATGTAAAATAGCACAGTCACCCTAAAAATAACTTATCAGTGTCTCAAAACTTAAATATTCAATTACCATATGACTCAGCAATTATATTCTTAGTCATTTATACCAGAAAAATGAAAACATGCTTACAGAAAATCCTATACAGGAATGTTCATAGCAGCTTTATTTGTAACAGCCCCAGATTGGAAACTACCTACATGTCCTTTAGGAGGTGGATGGGTACATATTTACTATAGAATATTACTTAGCAGTATAATTGTATAAAAAAGGACTTTTACAACTTGGATGAAAATCCAGGGAGTTATGGTGAATGAGAAAATCATACAGTATGTAATTTTTTATTTTTTAATTAAAAGTATGTATTTAAAAACTACATACTATATGATTTCATTTATATAATTTTAAAATGAAAAATCTATTAAAATAGATAGCTTAGTGATTGCCCCTGGAAGTGGAGGGGTGGAGGCGAGAGAAAGTGAGTGCAGTCATACTAAGGGCAGCAAGAGGGACCCTTATGGTCATGGAACTGTCCTGTACTTTGACTGTAGTGGTAGTTACACATGATAAAATTACATAGAAATAAATGTACCCACATACACAAGTGAGTGCATATAAAACTGGAGACATCTGAATAAGGACGATATACTGTATCTGTGTCAATTTATTGTTCCATAATACAAGGTGTTACATTAGGGGATACTGGGTGAAGAGTGTGTGGATCTCTAGGTTTTATTTCTAATAACTGCATGTAAATTTCAATTATCTAAATATAAAAAGTTCAAAATACAAAATAAAACCATACAGGCACATTGTAACATAACTGATTTAAGAAATATAAAAGATAAAATCTTAAAAGAAGTTACAGAAAAAAGAAAGGTTACTTTCAAAAGAACAACAATTACATTCGTAGTTTCTTTATAAAACAAGAGAAGCCAAAAGAGAAAAATAATTGCAAACGTAGAATTCTATATCCAGTAGAATTGTTCCTCAAGAATGAAGTATCAAACAGAAATTGAGAGCGTTTATCACTGGTGGTACAGCAATAGTGTTTTCCTTATAAAGAAGGAAAATGATCCCATATGAAGAACAAAATGTGGGAAAAAATAAAAAAACAATTAAAAGGTTCAATATGTTATTAAGTCTAAGTGATTGTTCACTGAATAAGTATTTAGGGCAAGTTTAAAAAATATGAAGAATCAAAACAGAAGGCAAGGATAGTTTCCAAGTTAGAGTGGGATAAATGTTGATAGAGTGGGATAATTGTTGAAGAGAAAGGTAAATTAATATTCAGCTTTAACAAATAAAGGATGTATATAAAGCAGGGATCAGGAAACCAAGTTCAGCTCATGGCTTGTTTCTATAGATGTTTACATTTTAAGTGGTTATAAAAAAATCTTAGAATAAAGAATCTGAGAGTATGTAATTAAACCAGAAATCAATTATTAAAAAGATAACTAAAAAATAATTCCAAATTCCCAGCATTTTGAAACTGTAGTAAACTGCTAAAACCAAGGTTTAAAAAAATCACAATGAAAACTAAACAATGAGAAAAAATGATTGAAACAGAGTGTTTTTCAGGATAAATTATTAAGTGAAGAAAGATAATATAATAAAACAGGAAAAATGAGGAAATATACACATTTATTCATTTCTACGAAAAGAAACACAGGAAAGATAAATCTAAAACTAATGGAGTTGTGTGGAAATGAAGTGGAAAGGCTGGAGGAATAGGAAAGGGAGGATCACTCACTTCTCTGACTGAAATTTTTATGTAGTTTTGACTATGTAAGCCAATTTATGGCTTTTAAAAATGAAATCAACAAGGGATTACAAAGAGAAACAAATAACTCAGAATGAATTTCAAGTGTATAAATTAGCCACCCATGTAAATGATGAAGGCAAGAACTTCCTTAAGTAAATAGAACTACTATGTTAATGCTATACCATTAAGCCAAAGGTTAGTCAAGCTGTAAACCATTTAAACTTATTAGTAGATTTCATTTTTCATAAGGCATGGGTTAGCAATTTTAAAGTTCAATCAGTATTCCAAGATTGAGCAGATGAGCAAATATTTTTGGATAGTGGGAGACAGATTTTTTCATTGTCAAGAAGGAAATTACAAATATGAAAAGTGGGAATACTTGAATGAGCCTTTCAATATTTGGTTGAAATTTGAGGTATTAGTATAAATTCATGCTTAGATAAACAGAATGATACATAGATGTTAGATAGATAGATATTTAGATGAAGATAGAAAACACCAGATTTTGAATCCTGAGTCATATCCTCCACTATCAGATATCCAGGCCCATTTAAAACATGTCTTATTTCACAGCTGGACTGGGAATGTGCATAATAAATCCAGAACATCTTGCTCTACCAAAAATGTAAGGAAGTGTTAAAAAAAATATGGAAGTAAGCAGAGAAGTCAGTTTATAGAAGGACTACTATGGAACAAATCTAGGGCAATTCGAACATCAATATAAATAATTATATAATTGGATTATAATTTACAGAATTACATTAAAATTTATGAGTAGGCACTGATGTAAATAAATGAATAAATTATATGTAGAGAAAGGAAATATCTTCCTTATGGTGGAATGCAATGCCAGTTATTAATTTGCATAAGTGGTATAATAAAAAATATCACCATTTGGCAACCATTGTTGTAATCACCAGCCTGTGGCTGCTAAAACTAGAAGGTGAGAATTTGATGAGAAACAATATATTTCTGTAGTTTCAAAAGTACCTCCCAACAGGATACATATTAATTAAAACATAAAAATAATACAATGGGGAAGCTCAGCAGATACCACCTGGACAAAATCATCAAAGTTAGCACTAACAGTCATGAGACAAATAGATACCATGTGCCTTGTGATATGTTGCAATGAGAATACAATATCACTTCTGTGGTTGATATTCCTGCTGAACCTGCATGAGGTAAATCTGATCATGTGAAACAACAGTCAGACCAACATTGGGTGTCATTTTATAAATTAATTGTATATACTCTTCAAAAATATCATGTTCATGAAAGACACAGACTAAAGGACATTTTTAGTTTAAAGGAGCTATAATAATTAAAAGCTATTTTAACTGTTTTTTTACTTTTGCCATAAAGAAAATGAAGGTGATAATTGCCCAAAATTGAATATGATCTATAGAGTAATTGTCTTGTATCAATAATTATTAACTTAATAATTTTACATGGGTTATATAAGAGAATACCCCTCCTCCAAAGCAAATGTAATAGAATGTTAACATTGTTAATACATGTGGAGAAAATGAGTGAAGTATATATAAAACATTATTTTAAGAAAATTTTTTAGGTATAAGATTGTTTTAAAATAAAAAGTTAAAAAATATTTTATATCTAGTATATCACACTCTGTTAGCATTTCAGCCTGAACTAGGGCATCCCCTTCTATACTCTGATGGCTACTTACTGGAAACACCTGCAGTTCCTTCATGGAGGACCTCTGTCTGACTTCAGGGGCACTGTGTGCCGTCTGGAAGGAAAGCCAAACATGCCTGCAAAGTAATGGTCCTGGAAAATGCCCTTTTTCATGAGGATTTGTATGTGTGGTGGACAAATACTCCAGATTGTTTGACTTTTGGTTAAGATAAGCGTGAGGTATCTTTTTTCATTACCTTCCATACTTCACTAGTGGAATGAAGTCCCAGTTGCCCATAGTGGTAATTTGCTTGGTAATGTATCCTTTATTAGCTTCCTTCCTTGTCTTAATCCTCTACCCATTTGGCAGATTTCTGGGGTATCTTCCCAAAGTAAATTCTTGCACTTGATTCTTTCCTCTGGGGTATTCTTCTGAGGTAACCAAATTAAGGCAATTAGCAACAGAGGTAGCGTATATGGATCCTCCATATAGCTTACAGAATTTTTATAATGTGTTAGTGTGGTAAGTACAAGTACTCATTGTTGATGGTGAGTGGGGTAGCAATAATTTTTGGCATATTGTAGGATCATATTTGCTAAGACACTTACTAGTAAATTGGGATGGGATATAGGTGAGAGGGAATATACTGGTTTATGCACTATTTCTAGCGTTTGATAAATATTGAAGAATAATAGTTATTATTTTCAGACAGAGTCTTGCTCTATCACCCAGGTGGGAGTGCAGTGGCCCAATCTCAGCTCACTGTAGCCTCCACCTTCTGGTTTCAAGTAATTCTCATGCCTCAGCCTCCCGAGTAGCTGAGATTACAGGTGCCTGCCATTATACCTGGCTAAGTTTTATATTTTCACTAGGGGCAAACTCTCATCATGTTGGCCAGACTGGTCTGAATTCCTGACCTCAAGTGATTCGCACACCTTGGCCTTTCAAAGTGCTGGAATTACAGATGTGAGCCACTGTACCTGACCAGAACAATAATAGTGATAAAGATTGTAGAGTTGATTGGTTGTTGTTAACAGACATTGAAACACTGAAGAAATAAAATTATGAAATTAGAAAAATGAATTTATTAATTTAGGATACATTCTGGAGGCCTTTAGTGCATCATTTAGAAGAATCTTGTGTTCTACAAGTGGAGGACAGATTATAGTGAATGCCCAAACTCTGATTTTGAGAGTAATGAAGATATATAGAAGGTTAAATTAACTGTCACCAAGACTGTTGTACTAATTAGGACAGAAGAGACACTCTGAGATAAATTGGGAATATTTCTGTGGATATTCTTAACAACTTTGAATCCCTACATTCCATTGAATGATCTGGGATTATGAATCACCTGCATTGCTTTCTGACAGGATAGCAGCCCATTGCTAAAGAAAAGCAGCTGTTTCTTGATTAGAGAATATACAAAATCCTTGCCTGATTTATTATTTATGGCCAGAGAACTCACCAGGTGACTATATCTCCTAAGATACTCTTTCACTACAGTGATAAGAAATCTCCTAGTGTGGTGGTAGAGGTATTCTTGGGAAGCTCTATGGTATCTACACCCTGTAGACCAGTGTTGTCAGCAGGCTTGCTGCTATGCAGTTATCTTAGACCATTTAAGCTGCTGTAACAAAAAATATGTTAGACAGGGTAGTTTATAAAGAACAGAAATTTATTTCTCACAGTTTTGGAGGCTGGGAAGTCCCAGATAGGGTAAGCAGACTCAGTGTCTGGTGAGAGCCTGTTCTTTATAGATGGAAAGTTTTCTGTGTTTTCACATTGTGGAAGGAGGAAATGTGTCCTCATATAGGGGAAAAAGAATAAGAGGCTGGGATGCTTCAATCAACCTCTTTTATATGACAATTAAACCCATTCATGAGAGTGAAGCTCTCATAAACCAATCACTTCCCAAAGGCCCTATCTCTTAATCATATTGCACTGGGGATCAAGTTTTAATACATGAATACTGGGGAGACACCAACACTCAGACCATAGCAAAAGTCAACAGTGAAAACATCTTAGAATTGAGGCACTAGATTGTGAGAGTCAAGGTAAACATTTGCAGAAAGGCCAGAATGGCATGCATAGGTCTTGACTCACAGGGTACTGTGGTAATGGTTAAAAGATGGTGGTATTTCCAAGAGTGAGATAAATGGAAGTTCAGTAAGGGTATTAATTGGAATGTATAGCCCAAAATAATTAGAGATGAGTAGAAGAATGATGGCAGTCATTATAATAAAAAATTATGATCCTTTGCCTTGTTTCCAAATCGAATTTAAGATGCATGATGCAGAAGTTGAAAGGGAAAGTGGACCCCTTTGAAGAAAGCAAATGCCTCTAATTATTCAGTAAAGTGACATATAAGTACCAGAGTGTCTATATCCTAAGGAAAACTGAATACTCAGATCCTTAGAAAGCTATTAGATACAAAGGCTAAGGTGACATGGATAACTGAAATTCCAACACAACATCATGGTCATTCAGTTGGAGTAGGGTTAGTGATTCTGCATATCTACTCTATGATCATTTTCTTGGTCCCTCATTTCAAATTTGGGATTGTAGTTCTTTGTCACCTGATGGAGCACTCATATTGACTCCTTGAACTGTGTAGGAAGAATCACAGTGGTAGGAAAACAAGTAGAAGCTCTAAAACTGCAGCCTCCCTCACTCCCAAGTCAAGGCTGTAAATCAGAAGAAATATAGTATGCCTGGTAAAATGGCAGATATCACTTCCACCCTCAAAACTGAAAAAGACTCAGTTGTGGTCTACATCATGCTCCTGCTTAATTCACCAGGCTAGGTTTTACAAAAATAAAATAAATTATGGTGAATGGTAATGTGTTGCTGTAAACTTAACTAAGCAGTGGCTTTAATCACAGGGCTGAATATGGTCTCTTCATGAAGAGATTGGAATAGACTGTAGCACTTGGTATGTGGGTATTTATCTGCAAAATGAGCTATTTACAATTTCTAACAAGAAAGAGGATCAAATGCAAAGAGAATAGATGTTAAGTATTCTCACCACAAAAATGTGAGGTAATGGATTTGTTAATCAGACTTAACCATTTTACAATGTATATATGCTTCAAAACATCATGTTATACATGATAAATACATATGATTTTATCTGTCAATTTAAAAAGGAAAAGAATGAGGATTGGAAACAGCTCATATTCACCTGGCAATTGTATGACACCAGTCGTCATCTTGCTCTCCACCTGTGTATCACAACATGATCTGAAGGACTAGATCATCTGACCCATTATAGACTATGCTGATGACATCAAGTTAAAAAGATTTAGTGAGCAGGAAATTGCAGTTACTCTGTATTATCTGGTAAACACCTGTGTGCCAGAGTAGGCAATAAACCCTATACAAACTCAGAGGGCTTGTACATTGCTGAAACTGTCGGGTGTCTATTGGTCAGTGGTATGCCTAGAAATCCCCTTCAAGGTAAATAACACATAGTGAACATTGAACCTCCCACCAAAGAGTCTTGATCTCTTTGAATTTTGATAATAGCATGTAATATCTCTGTATCCCACTTATCAAATTACCCAGAAATATGCCAGTTTTGAATGTGCCTTAGTGAGCTTTAAAATTGGTACAAGTTATAATACAAGTGAACTTAATACTTGTGCCATTTGACTTGACCAATAACACAATGCTAGGGATCATTGAGCCATAACAGGAGGAGTGACACTGTGAGGAGTCAAAGTTTGATTATTGCAATGCCTGTGGCCATTGCATATTTTCTGAGTACTCACTTCTACATTCTCATGGTGTTATCCTAAGATCACCTGAAACTCTTTCCTGATGAACTATTTTGCGGGAGGGGATGGCTTTCAAGAGCAAGATTAACTGATGTATAAGGAAAGCACTAACTTAAGGAGAATATATAATCTGGGAAAGGGCCCTCAATCAGTGACACAAGCAGATAACTGGAGGACAGACGCTGTAGCTTTCTCTCTCATCCAGTGGGATAACTGAGAAATATTTCATACCGTGTCTCACAAAGATTAAGCCCCAGTTTTCCACAATTATAACTTCCTTGATTATGCCCTTTATTGGCTTCTTTTTTTTTGGTAACTAGAATTATGAAATTGAGATCATGCATGTGTGTGTGTGTGTGTGTGTGTGTGTGTGTGTGTGTATGTGTCTATTTAATTTCATTTTATTTCACTGAATGTTAACAAGTTATGTTCCTACAGACAATATGCAGGGTTTCCTATCTCAGTTCTTTTCAACAAATACATGTTGAATGTTTACTGTGTCCCAGGACTCTTCTGAACTTGGGACATCCAGGAGTGGACAAAACACACAATATTCTCTATACTTTTATAGCTTACTTACTTACCACATGAAATTTACAACCCTTCTATCAACAAATAGTCATGGAATAAAAGAAATGGAGAAGGTGCCTATAGATTTCAACGCTTAGAAGACAAACTATCCCATTGCAATGTGTGGACTCTATTTTACTCCTAATTCAAATAAACACAATTTCTTTTTAAAAGCAGTCCTAAGATAATTGGCAATTTGAAGACTGGTTATTCAATGATGTTAAATAAATTTTGTTAATTTTACATTTCATTATGACATGCATTTATGGTTAAAAGAGAAACATCTTGGCCAGGCTCAGTGGTTCATACCTGTAATTCCATCAGTTTGGTTGGCTGAAGCAGGCAGATCACCTGAGGTTGGGAGTTTGAGACCAGCCTGATTAACAAGGAGAAACCCCATCTTTACTAAAAAAAAAAAAAAAAAAAAAAAAATTAGCCAGGCATGGTGGTGCATGCCTGTAATCTCAGCTACTTGGGAGGCTGAGGTAGGAAAATTGCTTGAACCCAGGAGGCAGAGATTGTGGTGAGCCGAGATCGTGCCATTGCACTCCAGCCTGGACAACAAGAGTGAAACTTCATCTCAAAAAAAACCCATCTTTTAGAGATAGATTCTAAGATAGTTTATTACTTTATTTTTATTATACTTTAAGTTCTGGGGTACATGTGCAGAATGTGCAGGTTTGTTACATAGGTATACACTTGACATGGTGGTTTGCTGCATCCATCACCCCAACATCTATATTAGGTATTCCTCCTAATGCTATCCCTCCCCAATCTCCCACCCTCTGCTATCCCTCCCCTGGCACCCCACTCCCCGACAGGCCCCGCTGTGTGATGTTCCCCTCACCGTGTCCATGTGTTCTCATTGTTCAACACCCACTATGAGTGAGAACATGCAGTGTTTGGTTTTCTGTTCTTGTGTCAGTGTGCTGAGAATGATGATTTCCAGATTCATCCATTCCCTGAAAAGGACATGAACTTATCCTTTTTTATGGCTGCATAGTATTCCGTGGTGTATATGTGCCGTATTTTCTTTATCCAGTCTATCATTGATGGGTTTTTGGGTTGGTTCCAAGTCTTTGCTATCATGAATAGTGCTGTAGTAAACATACCTGTGCATGTGTCTTTATAATAAAATGATTTATAATCCTTTAAGTATATACCCAGTAATGGGATTGCTGGGTCAAATGGAATTTCTATTCTAGATCCTTGAGGAATCACCACATTGTCTTCCACAATGGTTGAACTAATTTACACTCCCACCAACAGTATAAAAGCATTTCTATTTCTCTACATCCGCTCCAGCATCTGTTGTCTCCAGATTTTTTAATGATCGTTATTCTAACTGGCGTGAGATGGTATCTCAATGTGGTTTTGATTTGCATTTTTCTAATGACCAGTGACGATGAGCATTTTTCCACATGTTTGTTGGCTGCATAAATATCTTCTTTTGAGAAGTGTCTATTTATATCCTTTGGCCACTTTTTGATGGGGTTGTTTGATTTTTTGTGTAAATTTAAGTTCTTTGTAGATTCTGGTTACTAGCCTTTTGTGAGATATATAGATTGCAAAAATTTACCCCATTCTGTTGCTTGCTGGTTCACTCTAATGTTAGTTTCTCTTCTTGTGCAGAAACTCTTTAGTTAAATTAGGTCCCATTTGTCTATTTTGGCTTTTGTTGCCATTGCTTTTGGTGTTTTAGTCATAAAGTCCTTGCCCATGCCTATGTCCTGAATGGCATTGCCTAGGTTTTCTTCTAGAGTTTTTATGGTGTTAGGTCTTATGTTTAAATCTTTAATCCATCTGTAGTTAATTTTTGTATAAAGTGTGAGGAAGGGATCCAGTTTCAGCTTTCTGCATATGGCTAGACAGTTTTCCCAACATCATTTATTAAATAGGGAATCCTTTCCCCATTGCTTGTTTTTGTCAGAGATCAGATAGTTGTAGATGTGCGGTGCTATTTCTGAGGCCTGTGTTCTGTTCCAGTAGTCTATATCTCTATTTTGATACTCATACCATACTGTTTTAATTACTGTATCCTTGTACTATAGTTTGAAGTCAGGTAGCATGATGCCTCCAGCTTTATTTTTTTGCTTAGGATTGTCTTGACTCTGTAGACTTTTTATTTTGCTGTTGGTTCCATATGAAGTTTAAGGTGGTTTTTTTTTTTTTTTTTTCCAATTCTGTGAGGAAAGTCAAGAATAGCTTAGTGAGGATAGCAGTGAATCTATAAATTACTTTGGGCAGTATGGCCATATTCATGATATTGATTCTTCTTAATCATGAGCATGGAATGTTTTTCCATCTGTTTGTGTCCTCTTTTATTTCCTTGAGCAGTGGATGGTAGTTCTCCTTGAAGAGGTCCTTTACATCTCTTGTTAGTTGTAGTCCTAGGTATTTTATTCTCTTTGTAGCAATTGTGAATGGGAGTTCACTCATGATATGACTCTCTGTTTGTCTATTACTGGTACTCAAATAGTTTAAAGTAAAATTACTTGAAAAACTTTGAAACTTTTCTCAATAAAATATGGGAGATAGAAGAATATGTGAATGGAGATGAAACAAGAATGTGTATGAGTTGATACTTGCTTAAGATGGGTGATGACTACTTGGGGGTTGATGGTATTTTGTCATTTTTGTATATTTGGAAATATTCCATAGTACCATTTTAAAAATGTAACCATTAATTATCATTGAAAATGATATTTAATTATTGCCTTGTTTTTCTTTAATGTCACTGAGGGTGAATCTTTTTTCTTAAATTATCAGCCACTTTTATTGATACTTTGAGGAAATACATAGTAGCTTTGTTATATATCAGTTTTTCTCATATAACTTTGTATTTTATTTGCATGTTGCATTTTTTAAACAATTGTAAAAAATTTTGTTTTTCTATCATTAAAGTAAAATTCAAGAATATGTTTGGCAACTACTGGCTATCCATCCTTTTGTATCTGGGGCTATTTCTGTTGTAGCCTTCCTCTGGGCATGTACTGACAAACCTTTTGTTTTGTTAAGACTTTTTAAATATATTCCTCAGCAAGGAGTCTAGTCAGGGACCAGATTTCAACAAGTTCTGAGTGCTATTATTTTTCCATTTGGCCTATTGAGAAACTGCCTTTCAGAACCTGAGGATTTGTGCTTGTATAATTTTGGAATAAATTGTTCTGACTCATTGTCTAGTTCTACATGACACAAGATCATGGAGATAAAATAAACCAGTACATTCGTGGCACTGGAGATAACAATGCCTGGATTTTTTTTTAAATTTTTCTAATAAGGAAATTTTAAATTAAAAAATGTTATTTTATTCACCATTTTAATAAAAGCATAGAATTAATTTCAGGACTGAGAAGTATACTAGCTCAACAACTTATCTTTTCTCCTAACCGAGCATCAAGTTAAGAACTTGTGCCAGGCAAGATGGAGCTAGGGCCTGGTCATTGATACATGAACCTGAGAAGGAGAAATTATGGATATTGTTATGGAGAGCAATGTAAATAAATGTCTGGACAGACATGCCACTATACTGTAAATCTAAAGAAGAGGAAAAACAGGGGACATAACAGATACTGAAGTAAAACAGGCAGGGCCAAGACGGCCGACTAAAAAAGCAGCTGTGATCGTAGGGTCCCATTGAAAAAGAACCAAAACAGCTTGAGAATCCAGGTTCTGTCATGAGGACTGACTAGGCAGCTGGCATAATCCATGGAAAAGAAGGAAGAGCAGTGTGGTGCTGCAGCCAATCACAGATTGGAAGATCCCACTTGTGAGCCCACGCCACTGGAGCCTTAGGTCCCAATTATAACCATGGAGCTCTGCAGGTTTTCAACAGCCACTCAACTAGAATCTGCCTAAGTCCACTGGGTTTCATGGGAAGGGGAGCGGGCGCCAGGTCCACTGCTGCTGCTGCTGCCTGCCGTCTCAGCTTTCTGAGTTCCTTGAAGGAGAGGTGGCAGCCAACATTGTGGCTGCTAGCTACCTAACACACTAAGCTTTGGGTGAATTGAAGGGCAGCCGCCATCACTATAGCTCCAAGCTGCTCTTTTTGCCTGCTGGAGCCAGGGAGGTTGGACAGCTTGGTCCCAAGAAGTATTCCTCACAGCCTAGTACACTGGCTGTGGAGACCCAGGCCAGACTGCCTCTTCAGGTTGGACTCTGACCCATCCCTCCTCACTGGGCAGGGCCTCCCTGCAGGAAATCGAACAACTCCAACCAGGGGCTCAGGGACAGAACTCTTATCTCCCTGGGCCTGAGCCCCTAGGGGGAGGGGTGGCCACTGTCTCCCCAGAACAGCAAACTTAGTCTTTCCTCATGCTAGTTCTGAGGAGTCCAGGAAGCCCAGACAAGTGAGTTTCCCCCTGAGTATAGCACACCCCCTCCACCAAGAGACAGACAGAGTGCTTCATTAAATGGGTTCTGTTTCCTGTGCCACCCAACTGGGTGAGACACGCCCCCCCCAAAAGGAATTGTCAGACACCCTATACAGGAGCATGGCATTAGGTCAGTGCCCCTCAAGGTCAGAGATCCCAGAGGAAAGAGCAGGCACCAATCTTTGCTGTTCTCCAGCCTCCTTGAGTGATATCTCCAGATGCAGGAGTGAACCCGATGAATAGGGCCTGAGATGACCCCCAGCAAAATGCAGCAGTCCTACACAGAAAGCAACAATAGCATCAACAAAAATAGTCCTCACAGAAACCTCATCCAAGGGTCAGCAGCCTCAAAGATCAAAACCAGACAAATTCATGAAGATGACAAACAATCAGCAAAAATTGCTGAAAACCCAAAACACCAGAGTGCCTCTTGTCCTCCAAATGATTGCAATGCCTTTCCAGCAAGGGCATGAAACAGGTTGGAGGATGATATGGATGAATTGACAGAAGTAGGCTTCAGAAGGTGAGTAATAACAAACTTCACTGAGGTGTATGAGCATGTTCTAACCCAATGCAAGAAAGCTAAGAACATTGATAAAAAGTTACAGGAGTTGCTAATTAGAATAACCAGTTTATAGAGGAACATAAATGATCTGATAGAGTTGGAAAACACAGCATGAGAACTTTGTGAAGCACACACACACATATCAGTACTCAAATTGATCAAGCAGAAGAATGAATATCAGAGATTGAAGACTATCTTGCTGAAATAAGGCAGGCAGATAAGATTAGACCAAAAAAAAAAAAAAAAAAGGAATGAACAAAACCTCTGAGAAATATGGGACTATATAAAAAAAAAACAAATCTGCAACTGAAAGAGATGGGGAGAATGGAACCAAGTTGGAAAACACACTTCAAGATACTATCCAGGAGAAATTTCCCAACCTAGTAAGACAGGCCAACATTCAAATTTAGGAAATACAGAGAATTACACTAAGATATTCCACAAGAAGATCAATACCAAGACATATAATCATCAGGTTCTCCAAGGTTGAAATGAAGAAAAAAATATGTTAGGGACAGCCAGAGAGAAAAGCCAAGGTTACCTATAAAGGGAAGCCCATCAGACTAATAGCAGATCTCTCTGCAGAAATCCTACAGGCCAGAAGAGAGTGGGGACTAACATTCAACATTCTTAAAGAATGAATTTTCAATCCAGAATTTCATATCTGACCAAATTAAGCTTCATGAGTAAAAGAGAAATGAAATCTTTTTCAGAGAAGCAAATGCTGAGGTAATTTGTCACCACTAGGCCTGCCTTGAAGGAGCTCCTGATAGAAGCACTAAATATGGAAAGAGAAACTGGTAGTAGCCACTGCAAAAACACACAAAAATATATAGACCAAAATGACACTATGAAGAACCTGTATCAACCGCTGTGCAAAATAACCATCTAGCATCATGATGACAGGATCAAATTTATACATAACATTGTTAACCTTAAATGTAAATGGGCTAAATGCACCAATTAAAAGACACAGATTGGAAAATTGGATAAAGAATCAAGATCCATCAGTGTACCATATTCAGGAGATCCATCTCATGTGCAAAGACACATGTAGGCTCAAAATAAAGAGATGGAGGAAAGTTTTCTAAGCAAATGGAAAGCAGAAAAAAGCAGAGGTTGCAATCCTAGTCTCTGACCAAAGATTTTAAACCAATGAAGAATAAAAGACAAAGAAAGGCATTACATAATGGTAAAAGATTCAATTCAACAGAAGAGCTAACTATCCTAAATATATATGCACCCAATATAGGAGCACCCAGATTCATAAAACAAGTTTGTAGAAACCTACAAAAATAGACTTAGATTCCCACAAAATAATAGTGGGAGACTTTAACACCCCACTGTCAATATTAGACAGATCAATGAGACAGAAAATTAACAAAGATATTCAGTACTTGATCTCAGCCTTGGACCAAGTGGAAGTAATAGATATCTAACAGAACTCTCCACCCCCAAACAACAGAATATACATTTTCTTCAGTGCCAGATGGCACTCTAAAATTGATTGCATAATTGGAAGCAAAACACACCTCAGCAGAAACAAAAGAATGGAAATTAGAACAGTCTTTTAGACAACAGCACATTCAGATTAGAACTCAAGATTAAGAAACTCACTCAAAACCACATGAATACATGGAAATTGAACAACCTCTCTCCTGTATGATTCCTAGGTAAATAATGAGATTAAGGCAGAAATCAAGAAGTTCTTTGACACCAATGAAAATGAAGAGGCAATATACCAAAATTTCTGGGATGCAGCTAAAGCACTGTTAAGAGGGAAATTTATAGCACTAAAATGCCCATATTCAACAGGTAGAAAGATCTCAAACTGGCAACCTAATATCACAATTAAAAGAACTAGAGAAGCAAGAGCAAATAAATACAAAAGCTAGCAGAAGGCAAGACAGAACAAAGATCAGAGCAGAACTGAAGGAAACAAAGAAATGAAAAATGCTTAAAAAAAATCAATGAATCCGGGATGCAGATTTTGAAAAAATTAATAAAGTAGTACACTAGGTAGACTAATACAGAAGACAAAAGAGAAGAATCAAGTAGACACCATAAAAAATGATAAAGGGGATATTACCACTGACCTAACACAGAAGACAAAAGAGAAAAATCAAATAGACACCGTAAAAAATGATGAAGGGGATATCACCACTGACCTCACAGAAATACGAACTACCATCAGAGAATAGTATAAATACCTCTATACAAATAAACTAGAAAACCTAGATGAAATGAATACATTCCTGGCCACATACCCCTTCCCAAGACTAAACCAGGAAGAAGTCGAATCTCTGAATAGACCAATAACAAGGTCTGAAATTGATGCAGTAATCAATAGCCTAAAAGCAAACAAACAAAAAGCCCAGAACCAGAAGAATTTGCAGCCAAATTCTATCAGGGGTGCAAAGAGGAGCTGGTACCATTTCTTCTGAAACTATTCCATGCATTTGAAAAGGAGGGACTCCTCCCTAATTAATTTTATGAGGCCAGCATCATCCTGATACCAAAACCTGGCAGAAACACAACAAAAACAAAAAAACTCCAGGCCAGTATATCTGATGAACTCTAATGTGAAAATTATCAATAAAATACTGGCAAACCAAATCCAGCAGTACATCAAAAAGCTTATTGACCATGATCCAGTCGGCTTCATCCCTGGGATGCAAGCCTAGTTCAACATAAATCAATAAATGTAATCCATCACATAAACAGAACCAATGACAAAAACCACATGATTGTCTAAATAGATGAAGAAAAGGACTTTAATAAAATTCAATATTCCTTCATATTAAAAACTCAATAAAACTAGTATTGATGGAACATATCTCAAAATAATAAGAGCGATTTATGACAAACCCACAGCCAATGTCATACTGAATGGGCAAAAGTTGGGAGCATTCCCTTTGAAAACTGGCACAAGACAAAGATGTCCTCTTTCACCACTCATATTCAACATAGTATTGGAAGTTGTGGCGAGGGCAATCAGGCTAGAGAAAGAAGTAAATAGTATTCAGATAGGAAGAGAAGGAGTCACATTATTGCTCTTTGCAGATGACATAATCCTATATTTAGAAAACCCCATAGTCTCAGCCCAAAATCTCCTTAAGCTGAAAAGCAACTTCAGCAAAGTTTCAGAATACCAAATCGATGTGTCAGAATCACAAGTATTCTTATATGCCAACAATAGACAAGCAGCGATTCAAATCATGAATGAGTTCCCATTCACTACAAAGGTAATAAAATACCTAGGAATACAGCTAACGAGATGTGAAGGACCCCTTCAAGGAGACTACAAACCACTGCTCTGGGAAATGAGAGAGGACACACGCAAATGGAAAAACATCTATCCTCATGGATAGGAAAAATCAGTATTATGAAAATGGCCATACTGCTTAATTTATAGATTCATTGTTCTTCCCATCAAACTATTATTGACATTCTTCACAGATGTAGAAAAAAACTACTTTAAAATTTATATGGAACAAAAAAAAATTCCATATAGCTAAAGCTGGAGGTATCACACTACCTGACTTCAAACTATACTACAAGGCTATAGTAACCAAAGCAGCATGTTACATGATACTGGTACCAAAAGAGATATATAGATCAACTGAACAGAGTAGAGACCTTAAAAATAAGATGACACATCTACAACCATCTGATTTGACCACCAGACAAAAACAAGTAATGGGTAAAAGATTCTCTGTTTAATAAATGGTGCTGTAAAATTGGCTAACTATATGCAGAAAACTGAAATTGGACCTCTTTCCTATGCCTTATACAAAAACTAACTCAAATGGATTCAAGATGTAACTGTAAAACCCAAAACCATAAAAACCATAAAAGAAAACCTAGGCAATATTATTCAAGACTTAGGCATGGACAAAATTTTATGATGAAATTGCCAAAAGTAATTGCAACAAAAGCAAAAATTGACAAATGGGATCTAATTAAGGAGCTTCTGCACAGGAAAATAAAAGCTTCCAAGCTGAGGAGTAGGAGATGGTAGCTTGATAAGCAAAATTGCTACAATACTTATTAAATTTAATCTGTATATTTGCAGTAAATCCTCTATAATGTGGTGATCAGAAGTAAAGGAGATATTCTATAATCAGCTCCCTTTGTGCTGTATGTATGCTTTCAGTAAGTGGATGCTATTATTATTATTATTATGACTTACAAAAAGATGTGGCTTTTCTTCTTTGTTACTATGTTGCAAACATAGAGCAAACAGAGTAATTATTTCTGAAGAAGTTGAAAATGACTATTATATGTATCTATTAACACACTACATCTAGAGTTAACAACTACTGATGCCTATGACTAACCAAGAAGGACACATTATTGCATCTGTTCACATAATCCTTAAATTTCCCATTGGATCTTGTCAGTAGATTTGCCTATCTATTACCATAGTAGCGAATTTTGAGGGACAAGAGTAGTTCCTAGCCCCAAATACGTTTTTTACCAGTTTTGTCAATATGTTTGGAATATCCTTTGGTTTAAGATTCTAAAGACTTTGCCATAAAGTAAATGGAAACAAATTTCATATTTTATCAGCTGTTTCTTCCAACTCTGACTAATATCCTGCTAATGCTGTCAGGAGTCCTCAGTCCTAAGTTATCCTCATGACTTGGAAATCTGTATAGGACCACTTCTCCTTTTCATTCCAAAGGTTCTGGGGTGCATTTATTCACTAAAATTTTTAATGAATCAGTGTTAGGAAAATAAAGAGCAGTGTATTTATTCCAGATGTAAAGAATTTAATGCTAGAAGTGGGGGCTTACCAAAGTATTGGAAGAGTAGAAAAACAAAGAGGAGGAAGCCAACACTAACAGTCAGGGCAGCCACCACCAAGGGGACCTGAAGCAATGAAAGTAAGATTATTATTTCCATTTTATGTCATTCACACCAAGTCATTCCTGCACAATATTTAGAAACATTCCTCTGTAACCAGAGGGCCAAAAGTCAAGTTCTGTCTCCATTACTTAGAAGATACATTATCCTGGATAAGTCACTGACCCTTCTAAGCCTTGGAATTCTTATCTGTCAAATGGGTGTGATAATAGCCTACCTTTATAGGAATATTGTGAAAACATATCATATAACACTTAATTTTATATATGCTATATCGCAAATAGTCAGTATCTGTTGCCTAACAAAGGACATGACTCAATAAATATTAATAAAAATAAATGGGATATTAGCAATATATACCGTGGAAATGATTTCTGAAATTCTAGTCTTTGGGATATTAACAATACAATTGCTTCTGTTAAGTTGTTAAAAAGTGGATCTTTCCCATAAAACAAAACTAGTGTAAACTGTAGCCAATTGCTTAATGTTTTCAGCTCTGTGAATGTTTTTTGGGAGCCTTCTAACAGCTGTATATAAAATCCCTGGAGCCAAGGTACATTTAGTTCTGTTGCCTGGCAGTAGAGCTCAGTCAGCTGGCTTCATAGCTACCATTGTGCAAATTTTAATGACAAATTAAGGAAATTAATTACTTGTGTTGACTAAGTCTACACTACTGACATTATTTCATTATAACTACTTTCCAATCTTGAACTTCTTTATCATACTGTAAATGCAAAAATAATGTAGGCTCTATTCTTTTAAAAGGTGTCATTTTTGCCTGAAGTGTAGATATAAACATTTGAAATCCATCAACACTACTTTTAATTAGTCAATTTATTAGAAAGTGATTCTGCAAAACAAGTTTTCTTTCTCTGGAGTATACAGAACAGCCTCAGGGTACAATTTACATTTCTTCATTCCCAAGTATATGAATCTAGTTTAGCAGTTATGTAATACAAACCAAGTCTGTTAATTAACTAATTTGCTATGGCAACTGCTGTTCTGTAGATCATTAATCTCTTCTACTAAATCCATAATTTCTCTTTTATTTGAAATAGTCTATAAAAATGCATAATGTTGTTATTCTCTTGATTCATGCATCACACTAAGCATTTCATTTCTAAAAATCTCAATATATCATCCTAGTGATAATCAAGGAACGAGAGTAAAGGGTTAGTATTGTTTATGATACTTTATTATTGTAAATTTATCTTCATTTATTTTTAGACCCTATCATTTTTGAGTATTTTTATGAAAAGTTAACTAGTTTTTACTTCGTATAGCTTCAATATGTTTAATTTTGGCAATGCAAATATTTAAAATTAAGATGACCCCTTCACTCAAAATGCATTTTCCCAAAAGTTTCTAAATAAATTTACTGTATCTTTATAAGGCACAGATACTCTGTTCATTCATTGGTTCAAAATACTTAAACTTTCTTAGTTTTCTACTAAATATACAAATTTTTTCATATGTATTTTGAATATGGCTATGAGGATTACAATAAAATGTCATTATTTTAGGAATTGACTACTTAATAAATTTATCATATTTCTTTAATAAAATACCAAAATAATTTGTATCACAAGTAGCACTTTAGTCAGTGAATCAAATTTTAAGTATTTCATATACTAAACACAAAGTAGTATTTACTGGGGACAGAAAATCAGGTAAGCCATGTTCTTTGCCCTTAAGCTGCCCACAGCCTAGTTGAGAAAACATGGTTATGAATCAGTAATGACAACTGTGTGAAATAAACTTTAAGATGATTCTCATGTTGTTCACATTTTGATGCTCATGCCTTTCTCTAATGCTCTCTGCTTAAGTGTGGGCAGAATCTGTACCTCGTTTTTAATCAATAAAATATGGCAAAAGTGACAGGATATGAATCCTTTTTGTTACATAAGATTTCTTCTTGCTCCAAGCCTTGGTATTCTCACTTTCCTTAAAGGAGGAAACAGCCATGAGTTGTACAGATACAAGGAAAAGAATTAAGCCATTCCAATTAAGTGACCTTAGAAGCAGATCCTTTCCCATTGAGCCTGCAGATGAGAACCTATCCTTTTTAGACACCTTGATTATATCCTTGGATAAGCACCCAGCTTGTCTGTATCCAGAATTATGACCCAGAGAAACTGTTAGGTAGATGTGTGTGGTTTGAAGCTGCTAAGTTTTGCCAGTTTGTTATGTAGCATAGAAGCATAGAAAATTCAACTGTTCAGCATTAGCCTCATAAATGTACTGTTGTGGGAGTCAAGGTATGAGCACTGAAATTGAAATTTACGGTTGGAAGGATTTCTGGAGAATGTGATTCTTGAGCTGGAATTAGATGGATGTTAGGTAGAAGAAATAGCTACAAGAAAATTTAGCTGGCTAGAAGAAAGGGAATTTATCATATTTCTCTTCGATATTTTGAATAGAAAGAATATTCTTTGTGAAATCACAGAAGCAGGAAATGTGTTATTATATTTTGAACAGCATAGTTTTGTAGTATGACTAAGGTGATGGTATATGTTTTAGTGTAATAAGAAATGAGAGGTTATGATGAGATTGTATCCTTATAGGGACATGGATGAATCTGGAAACCATCATTCTCAGCAAACTGACACAAGAACAGAAAATCAAACACCGCATGTTCTCACTTATAGGCGGGTGTTGAACAATGAGAACACATGGACACAGGGAGGGGAGTATCACACACTGGGGTCTTTTGAGGGGAGCCAAGGGAGGGACAGCGAGGGGGTGGGGAGGTCACGGAGGGATAACATGGGGAGAAATGCCAGATATAGGTGACGGCTGGGATGGAGGCAGCAAACCACATTGCCATGTGTGTACCTATGCAACAATCCTGCATGATCTGTACATGTACCCCAGAATCTAAAGTACAATTTAAAAAAATGGAAATAAAATATGTAGAGATAGACTTGGCAGTGTATATTAAAGGAAATAAATATTTTTAAATGTCTTTCAAAAAAAAAAAAAAAGAAAAGAAAAAGAAATGAGAGGTAGTTAGAAGCCAGAATTTATAAAGGACTTTTTGTCCTGATAAGATTTTCAATATGGTGGGAAACCATTAATATAATTTAAACTGGAGAAGAAATGATGAGATTTATGTGGAAAATTGATGTTGCTTAGAACATGCACTATACAATGAATCAAAAGCCAATTCTAGTTTTAAGAACAGATTGCAAGAATAAGAAATAACAGGCCCCTTCTCCTTTTCTACCCTATTGTGCCCTCTAAGTACTATATTCTGCAAGGACCTCACATCCTTGTATGAAATCTGTTTGTTTACCTGGGACTCCAAAGACTGTGAGTTTCCTTTGGGCATTGACCATGTCTTACTCACTTTTGTTTCTCAAGAGGCTAAAACAGTACCTGGTACATGATTTATATTACTACAAGATAAATTGTTATTGACCAAGTAGACTATTCAGGCATGATTCTGATGAAATTGAGAATAAGTTGAGAATAAGAGAGAAAAGGGCAATAATTTCTACTTCAGAAAATATGCCTAAAGCAACCTTGAAATAAATAATAAAGCAGTTTATTTTTTTCTTTTTATAAGTGTGTAATATAATTGCATGCTATTTTTATAGATTTATTTAAAACATTATACCTGAAAAATGAAAAAGGCAGTAATATCCATTAAGGAATTTATAATCAAATACATTGTATACAACAAACATTGGAGTTTATGTTGAGCTATAATTAGAATAGGAAACCAGCATTAGAACAATGATTAGCAATTAGATTTTTTAAAAATAAAATTTGATTATAGACTCTGAGAAGTCTTTGTAGTGTATTGACCCTTAACATTCTTAGAAAATTCTAAAACATTCTTAGAAAATCCACACAATAAACCATCATTCTTTCTTTATTCTCTTTCTTTCCAACTCTATGGCTGTAGTCCAGGGACTTTTCCTTTCATATCTATATTATCGCACTAGCATCCTGTTTGACCTCGTGTTGTCAAATCTAGAATCATATTTTAGAAAGGGAATAGATTTTAAGTCAAACAGACAGAACATTGAAGCCTGGCCTTCTACCTGTTTGTCAAATAGCCTAATGGCTTTAAAAGTCTTTTCTTTATGTTAAAAAAAAAATCTCCCTGATTGTAAGGATTATTAGAAGAATTACGTAAGACATACTTTCAATATCTTTCCACAATAAATGTAATCTCCAGATACTTTTAATTACTTCTGGTTTCTTACCAGTTGAATCAACACAAATAGTTTAGGTAGATAGAAGTGCCATGGGACAGAGGAACAAATGTGATGTATTGAATCTCATCTAAAATCTTGTCTTTATTTCCTACTGTGTGATCTAAGTTATTTATTTTTTTAGATAAAATTTATTCATTTGTAAAATGCAGCTATTACAGAATTTAAAGAGTTAGAAAATGTGTAAGAAAGGTCCTAACAGTACGCCTGGCTCAAAGCATCCACCAGATAAATGCTTTGTAATAATCTATGCGAGAGATCATTCTAAATTTTGGTAAAGATTTAGATATTAAAAACTAGTACATGACTTCAAGGATTTTAAAAACTAAATGAAGAAGCAAGCAGACTGTCAGATACAACTTCCCTGTGTTCTTCATGTTCTTGTAACTTTCCTTAAAAATCATCTGGATGAACCTGGAAACTATCATTCTCAGCAAACTGACACAAGAACACAAAATCAAACACCGCATGTTCTCACTCATAGGCGGGTGTTAAACAATGAGAACACATGGACACAGGGAGGGGAACACTGCACACTGGGGTCTGTTGGGGGAAATAGGGGAGGGACAGTGGGGGGTGG
>PVKP010017470.1:0-46052 GCA_004027715.1 Plecturocebus donacophilus
TTGGGGGGAGATAGCATGGGGAGAAATACCAGATATAGGTGAAGGGGAGGAAGGCAACAAATTACACTGCCACGTGTGTACCTATGCAACAATATTGTATGTTCTTCACATGTACCCCAAAACCTAAAATGCAATAAAAATATATATACATAAAAAAAATTTCAACAAAATACTAGCAAACTGAATCCAACAGTACATTAAAAAGATTACACACCACAATCAAGTGGGATTTATCTCAGGGATGCAAAGATGGTTCAACATACAAAAATCAATAAATTTAATAAAAACACATCAAGAGAATGTAAGACACAAACTGTAAAATCATCTCAATAGACACAGAAAAAGCATTTGATAAAATTTAACATTTCTTCATGATAAAAACTGTCAACAAACTAGGCATTGAGAAAACATACCTAACATAATAAATGCAATACATGACAAAGCCACAGCTAACATACTGAATGGGAAAAAGCTGAAAACATTCCTCTAAGAACTGGAACAAGACAAGAATACCCATTCTCACCAATCCAACATGGTACTGGATATTCAACATGGTACTTGAATATGGTACACATATTCAACATGGTACTGGAAGTCCTAGTCACAGCAATCAGGCAAGAGAAAAAAACAAAGGCATCCAAATTGGAAAAGAGGATGTCCAACTGTCCCTCTTTGCAGATAAATATAATCTTATGGCTATATATAGTTTAAAAAACTTAAAGATTCCACAAAAAAAACCTCTTAGATATGATAAATTGGTAAATTTACAGGACACAAAATCAACATACAATAATCAGTAGCATTTCTAGATACCAAAAATGAACTGAGAAAGAAATCAATGCTCATTTACAATAGCTATAAGATAATAAAATAAAATACCTAAGAATAGATTTAACCAAAGTGAAAGACTTCTATAAGGAAAACTACAATACACTGATGAAATAAAATGAAGGAGACACAAACAAATGGAAAGACATTCCATGATTAGGGGATCAGAAGAACTAATATTATTAAAATTACCATACTGCCAAAAGCAATCTACAGATGCAATACAATTCGTGTCAAAATGCCAATGTCATTTTTTACAGAAATAGAAAAAAAATTTAAATTCACATGGAAACAAAAAAAACTCCAAATAACCAAAGCAATCCTAAGCAAAAAGAACAAAGCTGGAGGCATCATATTACCTGACTTCAAAATACATTACAAGGCTACAGTGACAAAAATAACATGGAATTGGTATAAAAACAGACAAATGAACCAAAGAAGCAGAATAGAGAACTTAAAAATAAATCCACATATTTACAGCCAATGGATTTTTGGCAAATATGCTAAGAACATACATTGGGGAAAAGATACCCTCTTCAATAATCAGTTTTGGGAAAATTGGATCTCTATATGAAGAAGAATAAAATTAGATACCTATCTCTCACCACATACAAAAATCAACTCAAGATGAAATGAAAACTTAAACCTAAGACCCCAAACTATAAAACTAGAAGAAAACAGGGTAAATACTTCAAAACTTTGTTCTAGGCATGGATATTATGACTAAAACCCCAAAAGCACAGGCTGCAAAACCAAAAATAGATAAATGGGACTATATTAAACTAAAAAACTTCTCCACAGCAAAGTAAACAATCAACAAAGTAAAAATACTATCTGTTGAATGAGAGAAAATATTTGTAAACTATTTTTCTGACAAGGGGCTAATATCCAGAATATACAAGGAACTTAGACAATTCAACAGTAAAAAGACAAATAATTCCATTAAAAAGTGGGCAAAGAATGTGAATAGACTTAAACAAACACACACACACATACAGATGGTCAACAGGCATTTGAAAAAAATGCTCAACATCACTAATCATCAGAGAAATGCAAATCAAAACCACAATGAGATATCATCTCACCCCAGTTAGAATGGCTATTATTAAAAAGACAAAAAATAACAGATGCTGGCAAGGATGTGGAGAAAAGAAACTCTTATACACTGTTGGTGGGAATGTAAATTAGTACAGCCATTAGGGAAAACAGTAAGGAGATGACTCAAAAAACTAAAAATAGAACTACAATACAATCTAGCCATCCCACTACTGGGCATTTATCCAAAGGAAAAGAAATCAGTGTATCAAAAAGATACCTACACTCCTGTCTTTATTGCAGCATTATTCATAGTAGCAAGCTATGGAATTGACCTAAGCTTCCATCAGTGGGCAAATCGATAAAGAAAATGTGGTGCATATATAAAATGGAATATTATTTAGCCATAAAAAATAAAATTATGTCATTTGCAGCAACATAAATGGAATTAGAGTTCATTATGGTAAGTGGAATAAGCCAAGCACAGACAGATGAATATTGCACATTCTCATTTATATGTGAGAGCTAAAAATGCTGATTTCATGAAGGTAGAGAGGAGAATGATACCAGAGACTGGAATACTTATGTGGCTGGGATTATGGGGAATGAACAGAGGCTGCTTAATGGATACAAACATATAGTTAGAAAGAATAAGTTCTAATGTTTGATAGCAGAGTAGGGTAACTATAGTTAGAAAACTGTATTGTGTATTTGAAAATAGCTAGAAGAAAGAACTTGAAAAGTTTCCAACCCATAGAAATGGTAAATACTCAATGCGATACCCCAAACACACTGACTTGATCATTATACATTCATGGTTGTAATAAAATATCACATGTAGTTCATAAATATGTACAAATATTATATGTCAATAAAAATTAGTTTATACAAAATACCATAGATTGCCTAACTAAATCCTTATTATTAAATATGTTTCTTCTAATTTTTAAAATTACAAAAAACATTAAATGAATATATTGTTTCATAAAGCATTTTCCTCTCTCAATATGTAGGACTGCTACCTTAGGCTAGACATTTAGAAAGGTAATTGCTTTTCTAAAGGTAATTGCTTTCTAAATGTCTAGCCTAAGGTAGTAATCCTACTTAGGATTGGTGGCTCATACCATCTCAGCACTTTAGGAGGCCAAGGTGGGCAGATTGCCTGAGTTCAGGTGTTTGAGACCAGTCTGGGCAGCATAGCAAAACCCTGTCTCTACAAAAAATACAAAAACGAGCCAGGTGTGGTGGTGTGCCGGTATTCTCAGCTACTCGTGGGTGCTGAGGCGGGAGGATGACTTGAGTCTGGGAGGTCAAGGCTGAAATGAGCCAAGATTTTGCCACTGCACTCCACTCTGGGTGACAGAGTGAGACCCAAAAAAACCAAACAGTAAGAAATGTAATTGCTAAGTCAAACAATATTAACATTCAAATTACTGATGTATTTTGACATATTGTTCTCCAAAGGAGTGGTGCTGATTAGAATTCCTTTTTTGTAAAAGAAGTCAGTAGGCCAATACCTACAGATTTGACCATAATGTTTAAAATTACTTAACTCTGATTCAGGAAGTGATAAAAATAGAAAGAAGTTCTCACTTACCTATTTTCACATGAATCTGAAAGACTTAATGCGACCTGAGACATGCCTGGATTAGGGGCTTCTGTACACTGGATGCTTTTAACACTTATGTCTTAACCAACAACTGATTAATTTCTGTTTCCATTACTACACTACAAGTTCTGTGAGGACAGAGATCCTCACCTTCTTGCACATGGTTATATCTGCAAAGTCTAGCACAATGTCTGGAACATAATAAATACATAATAGATAAGAAGATCTTGAATTAAAGTTTCTCTTTTTTATTGATATGTAATATTTGTACATCTTTTTTATTGGTACATAATATTTGTACATATTTACAGGATACATGTGATATTTTGTTCCATGCCTAGACTGTGTAATGATCAAGTATGGCATTTAGGATATCCATTACCTCAAGTATTTATCATTTATATGTGTTGACAATATTTCAAGTCTTCTTTTCAGCTATTTTGAAATATACAACACATTCTTGCTAATTGTAGTCACCCTACAATGCTACAAAATGTTAGAACTTATTCCTTCCATCTAACTCTGCAAGTGTAGCCATTAACCAACTTTTCTTCGTCCTCCCAATCCCCTCTCAACACACACACACTTCTCAGCCTCTAGTATCTATATCATTATACTCTCTACCTCCATGAGATCAACATTTTTAGCTCCCATAGATGAATAAGAATATGCACACATGAAGGGGAGCATCACATACTGGGGTCTGTTGGGGGGAAATAGGGAAGGGACAGCAGCAGGTAGGGAGGTTGGGGATGGATAACATGGGGAGAAATGCCAGATATAGGTGACAGGGGGATGGAGGCAGCAAACCACATTGCCATGTACCTATGTACCTATGCAACAATCCTGCATGTTTTGCACATGTACCCCAGACCCTAAAGTGCAATTATATATATATATATAATATATATATAACCTAAAGTGCAATTATATATATATTATATATATAATAATATATATTATATTATATATATATATATATATAAAGAATATGCAATGTCTGTCTTTCTGTGCCTGGCTTACATGTATATGTACATGTAGAAACTTGATTATACTTGTATTCTAAAAGTTAAAAAGGAATAATTTACTTTCAAATATAGAGATAGGAATTCTAATTTTAGAGCCTCCAAGCTCTGAACTGCATAACTGTGCCCATTAACCTCTTACTCTCCTATTAATATAAGAAATTTGGAGAGGGAGGGACTTCAAGATGGCTGACTAGAAGCAACTGGGACTCACCTCCTCCACAAAGAAGAACCAAAATAGCAAGTAGTTCATCACACTTTTAGTAGATCATCTAAGAGAGAACATGAAATCCTACAAGACATGTTTAAGCCAAGAAAGGAGCAGGAAGTGAGGCAGCCTGTTCACACTCTGCAAGTCACTGTGGCGGAACACCTATCTCTCAAGGGCCTAAATGTCAAATTATGGCATTATGGTTTCCAAATTAAATCATAATGAAAGTATTAAAATCAGGTAGGTATTTATTAGTTGCACAAGTCTTGCACTTCTGAACTACCCTTTAAATACAGTGAAATATTGGGCCAGTGCATGCCAAGGGAATATCCAATGCATCTTATCTATGTTTTACTTCTCAATGTAGTGACCAAGGGTGAATAGGGAACACTTTCACTTACCAGCCTTCAGGTCTAAATGCTTCTTCTCTTGGATCTGAAAGGAATTATGGGTTAATTTTTCATACTTACCATTTCTCAGTGAGGGAAATGAGGTCCAAGAAGACTTGTCCAGCAAGTTATAGGAAACACTTATAATAAATTCAGATGCCTACAGCCATGCAAACCACATGGGAAAATAGCCCATGTTTATACATAAAGAGTCTTGAATGCCCAGAAAGTGACCTAGTTTGAACAGTAATTTTAACAGTTCAAGTGCAACTCTAATAAAATAATGCACCCAATAAATATTTGTTGAGGAAAACTGCTAAAATCAGGATGTGAGATGAGCCTCTCTCTATTCTTTCACAGTAAAATTGGGACATTTTCTCTGAGAGGTAAGAAGTAATAGCAATTTCCCAAAGTTTCTGAGCCTCTAAAAAGGATCATTTATATTTTTCTTTAACACTATACTTTATACAAAGAAAACTCTTAATAGATACACATGCAACCAATCCTATATTTGTCGCAGCTTGATATTGTGGACATCATAATATTCAGTGTGTAAGAAATGGTATCTATTTCTATTAGGCTGTCATATACTAGACTAGACCATACGACTTTGTCCACTTTGTTTCAGTGCATAGAACAGCATCTGGCAAAGAACTCACACTGAACAAATTCCGTAAACTGCAGAACAATACCAGCTGCAGATCTATGTGGCTGTGGCACCTTCCCTGGCCTCCTGCTTCACTCAGTGGGCAATGAGTCCATGCAACAAAGGGAGTGCCCCTCTGACATTCGTGTGCCTTCTTTCCACTTCTAGACTTCTCTGAGGCCTCTGACTTCTTTGGCCAAACAGCTCCAAACTTGCTTTTAGAGACTGGAATAGAGCATACCATGCTACTGGTGTGCAGCTGCTAGTACTGAAAGGTAGACAAAAGATAGCTCTGTCAGGCATGGAAGGGCAAATATTGGACATTGGGATGCTGTGGCTACCTGTGAATTTGGGAGCCCATTGTGGTGCTGGATAGAGTTGTGGCTGTGCAGAAATGGGAGTGGCCCATGGGTTTCCATTTGTATTTTTTTTTCTCAACCCTGCAAATTTTAAGAGAAGTCTTATTTAAATAAATAGACTGATCAATAAATGAATGAAAATAATGCCTTTTACAAAACAAATAAAATCAACAAAATATACCAGTGAAAGAAAAATTAAGAGGTTTTCTCAAAGATTCTGATAATGGTAAACTCTGTAAAATTGGATAAGGACCTCTTCTAGATCTATGATTTGACCCAGAAACTCCACTACTGTAGATCTACCCAAAGGAAGAGAAATCACTGTATCAAAAAGACACCTGCACTCATATGTTTATCACAGCATTGTTCACAATAGCAAAGTCATTAAATTAACTTAAATGTCAACATGATTGGATTAAAAAAATGTGGTATATATACACCATGAACACAACATAGCCATTAAAAAAAATAAAATTATGTCATTTGCAGCAACATGGATGGAGCCAGAGGTCATTAACCTAAGTGAAATAACTAAGAAACAGAAAATGTCACATGTTCTCACTTATAAGTGGGAGGTAAACAATGTACCATGGACACACTGAGGGAAAGAATAGACACTGGGGACTCCAAAAGCAGGGAGGATGGAAAGAGACTGAGGGTTGAAAGATTACCTATTGGGTACAATGTTTACCATTTGCGTGATGGGCCCACTAGAAGCCCAAATTTCACCACTATGCAATGGATTCATGTAACAAACCTGCACATGTACCCTATGAATGAAAATAAAAGAAGAATAGCTACTTCATAGAACTGCTATAAAGATTAAACAAATTATTATTTGTAAAGGAATAGAATGGTATCTGACTCACAGTCAGCACTCTGGAAGGGTCAACTTCCAGAGTTAAATGTGATGTTATTGTTAAATAACATAAATGGTGTGTGTGATTATTCTTATCATATGCCAATTTATATTTAATCTCAAGAGCAGGCATGGTTTCTGAGTGTTAGTCAATTTAAATTTTAAGGGCTATTCACCAAACTAACTACAAAGCCAGTAGATTTCAACCATCTCAAAATATTTCTAGTATGTTGCCCCTGTTGATTACTGTAATATTAATTCAATATGAGTTTAGTAGGTCAGCAGGTGGAAAGGCTGTGTTTTAACTTTGTCTTCCCTAGCTAATAAAGATCTGTTCAACGTTTCAATCATTTAACATCTATGCTAAAGTTATAGAATAATAAGAAAGAACCTAATCTCCATCTAGGCTGGATTGCTTCATGGATATCACATGCTGGGAACACCAAAGCAGCTGAGGCATAGAAGCCAAGGAGAACCACCAGAAACAAAGATAAATGGATTGGATAAGCTGTAAAAATAATCATACTACTGCAAACAAATGCCTTTCTACCATCTTTTAGAGTGAAAATGTAATTGCTTATACCTATTTTTATTTAATTACATTTTAGGATTTTATTTTTTTCTTGAGATAGCTAACCAAATTTTTAAATTTCAAATGGACATGAATTACATATCTAAAAACTCATGGATGTTAAAGGTGAACTAGAGGCAGAGCAAAGAATTTTTATTTTTCAGGTCTTACAAATAGTTTCTGACTATTGCCCTCAAAGTCAGTATTGTTACTGTTTTTCTCAAAGCCTCTTTTGAGAAGACACTTTTCCACAATGTCTTCCAAGGTGAGTTAAAGTTATAAGCTACTGAACAAAAACTTTCAAATTTTACATTACAGCATCAAAGGATCTGTGAATATATTATCAACAGTGTCAGCAGCACAATGAAATTAAGTTAGTATACAATATCTACCAAAACTTTCATAACATTGCTTTCTTTTTCACACAAGTCAGACTGATTTGAAAGATAAGCATTTGTTTGAAAATTAATAGCCACAGTCTTTTGTTTCATTTTATGCAGCTTTAAAGACCAAAGGAGCCTTAGGAATTAATTGCAGGCTTCTAATAAACACAATGATGTAATGACGTATTTAACATTACTGTGTTTTGTTTGATTCCAAATAAACTGCAGATTTTTTCTGGTGTGATACTAAAACAATTACCGTTTGCAAAAAGGATAATTAATCTGCAAATTTTTCACATTAGATCATATATCTCTAAAGAGTGCCCATAGATTTGATAGTTTTCAGCTGCTGTGTATTTATTTTTCATTTTTTTTCTACTGATGTACCGCCCCATCAGTGCTGACATTTAAATGAGTGAGTATTCAACACAAATGTGATCATTTGTACAGCATCCAATGCGGCCCCATACTGAGATGATTGCTTCTGGGAGCCATCCACGGGTTCTCAAATAGGGGGAAAAAGCCAGGCAAAATTTTATCAATTTACATTTTTCTGTGATTAATTTTTATGCAAATAAGGGCCCGACCGTGCTCCCATCTCACCTGAATCATCCGGATCATCAAAGACAAATTGAGCATCACTTATTTAAAAAATAGGCTTTAAACTACTCTACAGCTGTGTTGGAAAATGCTAAGAGCAGGGCATGAACTTCTCTAATATAACAGAAATAGATAAGAAAATGTCTTTTATGTGCATTTTGTACACAATGCCATAAACATGGAACTTAACAAAATCCAAAGGAAAAAAAAAGCCTTTGCTTTGAATACTCTTTGGTCCTTGTAAATATTCAACAATGGGAATAACAGTGTATGAAGCAACATTTCCCCAGTGAACACATAATCAGAAGCGTTTCCCACTAAGCAAAATATACTGACATGTCTTTGCCTACTTTTTATTGCTTCTGGAAGAAAGTGCCTAATAAACAGAATTATACAGAGAAAACAAAAAATCTTTGTGGTTGGGGGTTTATATTGTCAGCATTATGTTGCAAAAAGTCACATAGCACTTTTAAGCCCATATAGTCTAATTCTAAATTCATATAACTTACACAAAAGTAATAGAACTATTTGGTTCACATTTGAGCTATATTAAAATTATATAAATCATAATAGATTTTTTCAAATAACATTATTCAGATTTATGAAATACAAATAAAAGTGTTTTCCATGACACTGGAATCAAGTTAACAGTGCAATTTATATTTTTAAAAAATGTCATAGCTTACAAATGCCACCTCAGCAGTGACTAAGTTCAATTTCCTATTTTTAAGGAAAAGCTATATTTTCTCACATTATATATTTTTAAAATGTGCTTAGAGTTTTGTGTACATTACTCAGTTATCAAAATCTTCCCAGATGTCTCTCTCCCTCTCTCATGAAAATAATCACCAGAGCAGAAATAAATTGTTGACAATTCTCTGAGAATGGAAACAGACCACAGGGGGTAAAAATCTGGTTATCTAAATGGGCGATATAATCGAAGGTTCAGCTAAGCTAAAGGAATTTCAACATAAACAATGCTCTTATTTCCAAGAGCAGGTTCTTCTTTATATACAATAGTGGAGGAATGCCAGTCCTTTCCTTACTGCTGTGAGAAAAGTGCTGGACAGGAACAAGATTAGAATCTTAAAAGCTGTCCTGGGGAGCAAAATTACTGTGCATCATACAGGTGAGGAGGTAAAAAGAGCAAAAATAAATGGAGTTTATTCCATGGTTTTTAGAGTTTATTTCATGAAGACAGAAATAAAGATATCTCAATCCATAGTTACAGTTACTCCATGTGAGATGGTTGTGTGTGTATGCATGCACACGTGTGTGTTTGGCTATGTATGTATACGGAACTATGTCACTGGGCCTCCTCTCTCCCTCACCAACAAATATGCCATTCAACACTATATTTCACACACAGGAAATCTTGTCTCTATACTCACTACCTCACTTCAAAAACAACCTGGGGAAAACAGGTTTTTCTCTCACAAAAATTCACTAATTTTAGCATGGGAAGCAACTGATGAGAAATAGGAGAATAATTGGATTTCTACAATTCTTGAAGCAACACACTAGGTCTGTCTCATCTGATTTTAGGGTGAGTCAGTTAGACCAGCCAGCACAGAAGGTCATCTGCCGTGATTATATCAGAAGTAGAAGCAATTCCTATCATTCACAACCTGGAGATTTCATAGCCTTAAACAAAGGTAGGCGTAACATGATGTTCCATCCCTAAGGATTTGCAAACTCTACCCGTGACTTCAAGCAGCAGCTGTTTAGTTGAAAGCAGGTCAGCTGGCAAGCACACAGCTGTTTTTTGAAAGTCCAGGATAGTTGCCAGTTTAATGTAAAAACCAGCCTGTCTCTCACAGAAGTAAATTGGCATCTCCCAAATGACAGGGGGGATTGCTTCCACATGTGCCGACTGAGTACATTTGGGGACAACGGGAGAAGAGACGGGAGAAGGAGAAAACTTTGGCAATGGCACCCCACTAACTTAGGCAAGAAATACTGTTTTTCCTAAAAGGATGAGGAGTCCAGTTGGTGAGTTCACAGAGTCTCAAAGTCCATGCACCTAACCTTGGCCACAATCTTCCCCACAGAGATCAGATGATTCCTTCATTTCTGAACAGTTCTTTCCCTGTGAATCATCCCAAGAAAGGAGACACTGACTCCTTAATTTAAATAAAAAGCACAACTTTTGGATTCTGTTTCCCACACTTCAAGTCTTCAGCGCAGGAAACAAAAATCACAACACTTCTTGGCAATAATTGCGAATTTTAAAAGATTTTAAGGCAAGGAGCTTTAAAAGGAGAGTAAGAAATGAGAAAAGAAAACTTCAGCATGATTTGACTATCATGTGTGAGCAGGTCCAGTAGAACACAATCATCTTGGTTTCTGAACTTTAAAATTAAAATGCCTGTAAATTTTAATCAATCAAACAGAATGATTATCTCTCCTTTTTATTACAGAATGAATGATAATCACGTTAAAACACTGCAGTATGCTGAAGTATGTGGGTTTCTCTTTTTTGTACATTTATGGCATGCCTATTTATAAGTTTTCAAAAATTAAGATATAATTTACATAGAGTAAAATGTGCAAATCATAAGTATATAGTACAATGACATTTTTAAACATATAGACATCTGTGTAAGAATATGACAGCAAACAGTAGACTATTTTTATCGCCTCACTTTACTCTTACTAAAAGTACATGAAATATTAAAACTAAATGAGGTAATAAACTATATGAGGTGCAGTGAGGAAGGTGGGGCCCAGATAAATCAAGGAATTTGACACAGGTGAAGAGACTTAGTTTCAAACACATGATCATCTGATTCTAAAGTCCACATCCTTCCCCCAAGCCACAGTGCTTCTATCAAGAAAGGACCATGAGAACAGGATAATCAACATTTATGGAAATAAATTCCAAAACTAAGTTATGCTGAATTATTTTTTTAATTAATAGTAAGAACATTTTATGATACAATATATTAAAACTGACATCCTAATATTCCCAACATTCAAAGAAATGCCATCTTTTTCTTTGGGGAGGGAAATTAGTATTAGGTTCAACAGCAGCTAGCAGAAAACTTGCATAATGGTAGATTAAACATGATAGACATTTCTCTATACATTTCTCTATAATGTATAAATCTAGAGATTGGCAGCCCAAGTTTTTTGTTATGACATTTAGTCATTAAAAACCGAAAGCATGTCTTTATCTACTATTCTTACATCTTTTCCTTCCCTGTGGTTGTTTCATGGTCACAAATAATTGCTGCAGCTCCAGCCATCATGTTCACTCTCCAGACAGCAAGAAGAAAAAAAGGCAGTGGTAAAAGATTTCCTGCCTAATATTTTCATCAGTACCTTTTAAGTAGCTTACCCAAAGATTTTACATGATGACTTCCACTTTTTTTTTTTTTTTTTTTTTTTTTTTTTGAGACCTACCTAGTCTCACTCTGTCACCAGGCTGGAGTGCAGTGGCACAATCTTGGCTCACTGTAACTCTGCCTCCCAGGTTCAAGTGATTCTCGTGCTTCAGTCTCTCAAGTAGCTGGGACGACAGGCCCACACCACCACGTTAAGCTAATTTTTGTATTTTTAATAGAGACGGGGTTTCACCATGTTGGCCAGGATGGTCTCAATCACTGGATCTCGTGATCCACCCACCTCAACCTCCCAAAGGGCTGGGCTTACAGGCGTGAGCCACTGCACCTGGCCAATGACTTCCACTTTTTATATCAATGCCCAATTATATCTGTACTGGGGACTGGGTTATTAAGTATTTTGGCTAGACCTGTTTCTACCCTTTAAAATTAAAGAGAAAGGAAGAATGAAAATTTGTAGACAATTAGTAGTTTCTTTTCCAGAAAGAGAGAAAAAGCTTACAATTTAAGTACTTAGAATAACAAATCTAGGAAATTTGAAATATAATAAGATAAACAGTTTTGCTCATGACCTGACCTCATTGCACTGAAAAATACCATCAAAAAGAATGGTATTCTTTCTGAAGTGACCTAGTAAAAATAACTCCTACTATTTTTAAGAAAAATAAGAAACAGAAGCCAAAATGTAGAATGCAATTAGTTTTTGTTTGTTTATTTGTTTTTGTTTTTGTTTTTTTTTGAGATAGAGTCTCACTCTGTTGCCCAGGCTGGAGTGCAGTTGCACAATCTAGGCTCACTGCAATGTCTGTCTCCAGGGTTCAGGCGATTCTCCTGCCTCAGCCTCCCAAGTAGCTGAGACTACAGGCATGCACCAACACATTGGCTAATTTTTGTATTTTTAGTAGAGACGAGGTTTCACTATGTTGGCCAGGCTGGTCTCATACTCCTAACCTCAAGTGATCTGCCTGTCTCAGCCTCTCAAAGTGCTGCGATTACAGATGTGAGCCACCTCGCCCAGCCTATTTATTTGTGTTTAAGGGAGAGAAAAACCACAAATGAAACTGGGCCATTAGACAATATTTCTTAATTGTCTATAATGCCAGAAACTGTTCTGGGCACTTGGGATACAGATATGAACAAGACAAACATTTTTACTGTTATTATGGAGCCTATAGTTAATACACAAATAAAGATCTCAAAATAGTATCATGCAGAAAATTAAAATAAGTCAACATGATAGAGATGGACTGTGTGATTAATTTATATGCAGTCATCAGGAAAGACCTCCCTTAGGAGGCTACATTTAAGCTGAGATTTGAATGACAAGAAAAAAATGAGCCATACGAAGCTCATGTGAAGCATTTGGGGCCAAAGGAACAGCTGGTGCAAAGGCTCTAGATCAAGCTTGTCCAACCCTTGGCCAGTGGGCCATATGTGGCCTAGGATGCCTTTGAATGTGGCCCAATGAAAATTTATAAATTTTCTTAAAAGATTGTAAGTTTTTTTGCAATTTTTTTTTCTCATCAGCTATCAGCTATCATTAGTGTTAGTGTATTTTATGTGCGGCTCAAGACAATTCTTCTTCCAGTTCAGGCCAGGGAAGCCAAAAGATTGGGTGCCCCTTCTCTAGATAGAAAAAAGCTTAGTATGTTCTAGAAGTAGAGAGAAAGCTGGGAGGCTAGAGCAGAGTGGGGTGAGGGAAACAGTTAAATACAGAAGATGAGGGCACAGAAGTGGGCAGGAGCCAGACTGTGGAGTGTTTGCAAGCCAAGATAAGTTCAGATTCTATTCTAAACATAACGGAAAGTCCTAAGCAGGAGAGTGAAATTATCTGATTTTCATTTAAAAATAATGACTCTGGCTGCTAGATGGAGAATAAACAGTAGGAGAGCAAAAGTAGAAGCAGAAAGAACAGTTAGGAACCAAATCCTGTAGAATGGATGATGGTGACTGGGAGTACAGTTTAGTGAAAATCAAAATAAATGGACAAATTCAGGATGTAGAGGATGTAGGAATGTAAGCGAATGCAGGCATGGAAATAAATGAACAGATTCTTCCATTGAACTTGGGGAGATAGTAGGTATTGGGATGGGGCTAGTTAAGGAAAAAGAAAAGAGGGAAAATTCCCAGCTGCTCAGCTTGAAAAAATGCGATGATGGTGACTGGAGTAAGCAGTAAGATTGGGAAAGGAAAATAAGCACTGTATTGGGGATACGTTCAGTTAGAAATTCCAGTAACACCTCCAGATGAAAATGCCTGGCATGAAAGTGGATCTATGAATCTGCAGAGGTTGAAACTGGAGCTGCAGATTTGGGAATCATGATATTTCTACAGAATTTCAATTCTTGGGAGTAGATGAGATCATCCAGGAAGTAGAGAGATAATAGAGAAGAAGTCAGAGAACACAGCTCTAGGATATGTGACATATAGAGTTAAAACAAAATAAGAGGGGGCAGTAAAAGAGATTGAAAAGGAGTGTCTAGTGACCTAGGAGAGAAATCAAGAGAAGAACGTGTTTCACAAGTAGGAAGTAATTAAATGAGTCGAATACTTTATAAGATCAAATAATATAAGAACAGAGAAATGACTTTTGGAAAACCTGTTTACATAGTACAGAGGAATAAGTTATTTTTCAATATTTCATTTAACGTGAGTGAAACCCTGTTCCAGAATCAAGATGATTTATATTCCTGAAGAAACAAGACAACCCAAACAAACAAAGACTACTCTATTGACTCCCAAGTTCAACCTGAGAGCCCTATCACGGTCCTTGGGAATTTTGAAAAATAAAAACAAACCTGAGAATCTGTAGTCCTCTTTATCCTCAGTCTCTAATGCACAGAAATGCACCCATATCACATCAAAACACAGACATTGAAAGTACATTTAAGTAGGCTTTTGCTCTCTCCTGTGCTTTACACATTAGAAACTAGCATAGTTGTGCTTTCTAAGGTGGAGCACTACCAGGCAGTGTGAATTATTTCTGCTCAAATCCATTCAACTATGTACTTAGAGAGTTGGAGAAGACATCCTCTTTAAATAATATATAACACTGTGTATTCCAGATATTTCTCATACCGCTACCTAGGAAGCCATTTTTTTTGAAAAATGAATGCAGTGGGATGCCAAAAATAAAACTAATTTATGGTTTCTCTTGCGCAAGGATGAACGAGAAACCTCTCAGACTACCAAGAGTTGCTATGAGTGATGGGAAGAGATAATCCAGGGAAGACTCTTGTCCTAATTTGGAGAGGTGGGCAATGACTGTCCATGTGTGCATATGTGTGTGCATACCTGAGCCCAAAACACTTAAACTGGAAAGGTGAAGAATGGTGTATCTCTACTAGAGTCAGCCCCAAAACCTGCCAAGAAATAAATGCTCAGATGCAAAGAAGACGTTTTTTTCAAGAGACATTGTGAAAATAAAAGGCATAATCAGAGCTGCCTCAGAATCTAAGAGACAAAAACAGCACAGAATTGGGGAGTCAAATACAGTGGAACATATATATCCAGTTGAGTTTGTGCATGCAATGTAAAATGCATTCAGTACCTTAAGAGAGGCACGAAAAAATTATTCTTATGCCTATAAGATCTCATTTGAAGATATGTTCTTGAAGGAGCATAACCCAGAATGATCACTGTGGAGACTGTACAAAGCACAACATCTTTTGGCATCTGGAGGCATTTGCAGTGCTGAGGATGCACTAGAGGATGCTCCTAGGAGCAGTAAACCCATGTTGTCATGGAGGCACCTGTGGGAGGGTAAGAACCTTATGAGTTGATGAGTTATGTGCCCTTAACAAGGAAGCCACAGCCAAAGAATATAAGAGACAAGATGTGAAACACTGGAGACACTCAGACATAACCAGGGAGACACAGGAAAGATGGTGTACAAGAGTGAAGGTGCTGGAGCTGCGCAGATGAAGCAATTAGTCAGGAAATGTGGCTATTTGTTAGGTGATCTTATTCTTACCTGGGGTGATAAGGTCTGAGGACATTTAGGTTACACTAATAACAAAGCATGTGTGTTTTATAATACAATTCTATGTTTATTTTCTTCTTATTAACTGTACTAGGCTATTTACACAGTGGAATTGTAGTTAAAGTTATTTAGTAAAGACATGCCGTGAATAGACAGTTTCACTAACGCTAATCACACAAGTGCAGTGAAGCAGCTTATGTTCCAGTAAGTAACATGAGTGAGAACTTCCCATTCTTGTGACATTTTCTGGGCCAGTAGACTTGAAATTATGCCATTCCAAAATAATTTTGGGGTGGGAAGCTTCCTGTTATAAAACAGCCACATTTAAGTGAGTATTATGAAGAAAAGCTGATATGAGAAAGCTGTAATATTGCTGGCAAAAAATAGGTGCTGCCAGTGAGTGAGGCAACTGACAAACGGGTTTGTCAAGGGAGAGCTAAGGTATATCCCTGGTAACCATGAGTAGGCTGGCTTGAAGCAGCAGGTGCTCAGCTGCAATGAGAATCCAAGACCTCAAGAGCAGACAGGAGGGAAGGCTCCTTAAGGAGGAGGAAGGCAGGGTACTTGGGAGTGAGTGCGACTCCAGAAAGAGACTGCAATAATAGGTAGACATCCATCAAAACATCAGAGTGTACACCTTAACCATATACCATAATAATAAGTAAAAAACAGAGACAAAGGGGTCCCATGTGAGGTCACCAGGTTTAGATGCACATTCCCAATCAGCAAAGTGCCATGATTCCAATTGCCTGATTCTAAAAGTTGAATTGTATTGGTGCTGAATATTAATAAAGCTCTTAAATAACATAAAGAAAAACTCAATGGCAGCTGGATCAGCTCAAATTTGGAAGCTTTAAACTAGATATTTATTTAGGGCATGCTATGTACCACCGATGTCAATAAGTTCTGTGGTTACTCTAAACATAACTATACCAAGCGTACAAGCCTGCACATATGATCTCTGCGGTCTCTCCCTGACTCCTCTTGTCTTTAACAGCTTGAAAAATATATATACTTTTGGAAAGATTCAGTATGCATAACACCAAAATAAGTTTACTTATGAAAGATTTTTACCAATAAACATACAAGTAAATTTTTTTAAAGTAACATGCGTAGCAAATTGCATTCCTTCAAATAAACAATGGGAACACATAAGAAACAGACAAAACAGCTTTTATAATATTTTAGGGAAAAGAATGTAAATGTACTGAAAATGGAGGATGAGAATAAAACAAGGAGAAAGAATATCATATACTTCAACCACGTATGTAATATTCATTCAACAAGCAGTGCTTGAGACCTAGTGTACGCCGTGCACTACTGCATTGTTGAGAAACCAAAAATGAAAATGCCATGCACCCTGCCTTTCTAAGAGCAAATGTTACACAAATAAAGTACAGTGTAAAATGCACTGTCTTAAGGTGTCTTAAGAAAAAGATAAGTAAAATCACACTTCTTCTCATAAGATCTCATTTGAGTATATGTTAACTATAAAATGCTAACAAGTCATTTTAAAAGAAATGCTGCATTTTTCTTTTAACATAAATGTATCCACAGGTTAAACTTACAGGTCTGAATGCTACATTCAGAAGAATGAGATCCTGAAATGGTGATCATCTAGCTGAAGGTTAACCTTTTGCAGTGAACAAATAATGACTGACAAACCAAGACAGGCTACTTAACAGGATAAGCTCCCTACGGCTGAATGAAAGATCTGACTTCCAAGGAATTATTTAAACCCAAACTCAGTGAGACAATCCTGCCCAAGATAGATACCAACTTGACTTTTCATATTCAAGCTTTCCAAGCCAGGACTCCAAGCTAGGCTGCAGCAAGTACTTAGAAAGAAATTGCCTTCTAAGTATTACCCCATTATAGCTGGTGCCCCCACAGCCTGGCTCTTTCTCCCATCACCATGGCGATTTGCTGAGTCACATCCTCAGCAGGTATATGTAAGTATACTGTAAAGACAGGTGGAGAGCCATGATGATACTGAGAGACACAAAGCTGAAGGAAGGGTGAAACTTTTAACCACCAAGAAAACTGAAGAAACAAAGTGCAAAGTCTAGAAATCCGGTATACACTATTTTGTAAGACAATGTGTAGTATTTCAGGGAAAGTTACTACTTCCTGAGTGTCAATGCTAGTCTTGATGTAAAAAATCTAAAATAAAAGTAGAGGAAATTTGTTTTTGTGTATTATATTCACTGAAGAAGATGAGTACTGAGGTCGATACAACAGTATATTGCATAGCTTGTGGTAAACTCAATTCAGTTTTCATATTTCATAAGAGATTTGAGACCAACCAAGTTAATTTTAATTGTCAGTCATAAAGTAGGTTTAACTTTCCTAAATTTTAAGATTTACTTAATTTAAGAAAGATGGTATTCCATGCGAAAAAAAATTATATAAAAGTTACTTTTCTAACATACAGCAAATGTTGAAAACTTATGTTACATCCTACTTCTTCAAAATACTATTTGTAATTTACTTCTAAATAACCCCTGGGTCAAACAGGAAGTGTCAAAATTTTTTAATATTCTGAAATAAAATACTTTTAATTTAAGTTAATGTAGCTTTTTTTATAAGCTAACAAAATGAAAATGAAAACACAACATCAAAATTTAGAGATTGCCTGTGATAAAGTACTACTTTGAAGGAAATTAACAGCATTAAATTTTATATTAGTAAAGAAGAAAGATGTAAAATCTGTAATCTAAGCTTCTGCCTTAAGAAACTAAAGAGAAGCAAATTAGGCATCAAGCAAGCAAAAAGAAAGAAATAATAAAGGTTAGAGCATAGGTCAAAGAAACTGAAAACCAATGAACAATAGAGAAAAATCAATGAATGAAAAACCTGTTTCTAAAACTGATAAACCTTTAGCTAGACTGACACAGAGAAAAAGAAGACAACAATAACTAATATCAGAAATGAAAAAGAAGACATCACTGCTGATCCCACACACATTGAAAGTATAAGTAAACACTACAAACAACTCTATGCCCATATGTATGACAAATTAAAAGAAATATAACAACTACTTGAAAGACAAGAACTACAAATCTCTTTCAAGAAGAAATATGTAGTTTTAATATGTCTATTCAAGATGTTACATTCGTAGTCAAAAATTTTACAAAACAGAAAAGTAGAGGCTCAAAGAACTCCACTGTCAAATTCTACCAAGCAGTTAATGAACCATAATACCAATGCTATATAGTTTATACCAGAAAATAGAAGAGGAGAGAAAACTTCTCAATTCATTTTATGAGCCAGCATTATCCCAATACCAAACTCACCTAAAGATCTTCAAGAATAGAAAACTACAGATTAATATTCCTCATGGACATAAATGCAAAAAAAATCTTCAGCAAAATATTACCAAATTAGATCCAGAAATATTTAAAAAAGGAATGAAACATCATACATACAAGTGAGATTCTTTACAAGGATGCAAGGTTGTTCAACATTAAAAAATCAATTAATGTAACTTACCATACAATAGACTAAAAAGGAAAATCATGTAATGATCTCAATAGATACAGAAAAATTATGCAACAAAATTCTAAATGCATTCATAATAAACATTTACAGAAAACTAAGAATAGAATTGAACTTTTTAATGCCCTACCCCCTCCCCCACTTTTTTTTTCTGCAGACTCACTCCATCGCCCAATGCAGTGGTGCAATCTCTACTCACTGCAACCTCTGCCTCCCAGGTTCAAGTGATTCTCATGCTTCAGCCTCCCAAGTAATTGAAGTTACAGGCATCCACCACCATGCCCAGCTAATTTTTGTATTTTTAGTAGAGATGGAGTTTCACCACGTTGCCCAGGCTGGTCTCAAACTCCTGACCTCAAGTGATCCACCCACCTCAGCCTCCCAAAATGCTGAAATTACAGGTGTGAGCCACCCAACCCAGACTTTTTTACCCTTACAAAAGGCATATGTGTGTGTGTGTGTGTGTGTGTGTGTGTGTGTGTGTGTACATCCTACAGCTCTCATCATACTCAATGGTGAGAGACTGGTTTCCCCCTAAAATCAAGAGCAAGACAAAGATTTAATTTATTACTACTGCTATTAAATATAGCCCCAGAAATCCTTGCCAATATACTAAGGGGAGGAATAAAAAGAAGAAATGAAAAGCATACAGGTTGGGAAGAAAGAAATAAAATAGTCCTGATTCACAGACAATATGATTGTCTTTTTAAAAAACAATGTACAATAAAACACCTAGAATTAGTAAGAAGGTTTAACAAGGTTGGGAACAACAAGATCAATGTATTTCTATATATCAGCAATGAAAGAAATAAAATTTGAAACTAAATCTCAAAACATCACTTTACAATTACACAAAATATTTTTTATGAAACAAGTTTTATTGCTATTATTATGGTAAGAACAGCTCACATAGGATCTACCTGCTTAGCAAATTTTTAAATGTACAATACAGTATTGTCATTTATAGGCACAATGTTATACAGCAGAGCTCTAGAATTTATTCTTCTTGCATAATGAAATTTTATAATTATTGATGGACAACTTGTCATTTCTCCCTTCCCCCAGCCCCTGCCAACCACAATTCTATTATTTGCTTCTATGATGTAGACTGTTTTAGATACTTCTTGTAAGTGGAATCATGCAGTATTTATCCTTCTGTGACTGGCTTATTCACTTGGCATAATGTCCTCAGGTTCATCCTTGTTGACATATATGGCAAGATTTCTGTTTTCTTTTTTGAAATGGAGTCTTGCTCTGTTGACCAGGCTAGAGTGCAGCTCACTGCAACCTCCACTCATATTCAGATAAAGCACTTAGGTTTAAGTCTTTTAAAAATGTGTGCAGTATCTACATGGTAAAAACTACAAACACTGATTTTAAAAAAAATTGAAGATCTAAATAACCATATTCATGAATTGGAAAGCTTAATATCATTAAGATATTAATGTCAATTATTTCCAATTTAATCTATAGATTCAATGTAATTCCAATAAAAATCCCAGCAAACTCTTCTGTAGATTTTGACAAGCTGGTTCTAAAACTTGAGGATCTAAATAACCATATTCATGAATTGGAAAGCTTAATATTATTAAGATATTAATGTCAATTATTTCCAACTTGATCTATAGATTCAATGTAATTCCAATAAAAATCCCAGCAAACTCTTTTGTAGATTTTGACAAGCTGGTTCTAAAAGTTATATGGAAAGTCAAAAGCAATTAGAATTGCCCAGTAATTCTGAAAAAGAACAATGGTAGAGGACTCACACTACCCAATTCCAGATCTTCCTACAGAGTTACATGCTCAACACAGTATGGCATTAGTGCAAGGACAGAAATAAAAATCGATGGAGCAAAAGAGAAAGCCCAGAAATAGACTTACACAAACATAGTCAACTGATTTTTGACATAGGTAGGAAAGCAATTCTACTGAGAAAGAACTGTCTTTCAACAAATAGTGCTGAACAAAGTAGATGTCTCTATGAAGCAAAACAAAATGAGAAAAACTCAAAAGAACCTTGAAAATACCTCATACCTTATACAAAAATTAACTCAAAATGGATCACAGACTTAATGGTAAAATGTAAAACTCTTACATCTAGAAAATAATAAGAGTTTGGCCATGAGTTTTTAGATACATCCCCAAAGGCAAAAGCAACGCAATCATCCAAAAAAAAATTTTTTTAATTAGATGCTATCAAAATTAAAAACACTTGCTCTGTGTAAGCACTTAAGAAAATGAAAGAGAATATGCAGACTGGAAAGAAATATTTGTAAATCACATATCTGATGGACAACTTGTCTCCATTATATATAATGAACTCTAAAATTCAGCAATAAGAAAGAACCCAATTTTAAAAACGGCAAATGATCTGAACAGACCCGTCATCAAAAGAAGATGGAAAACGGCACAAAGAAGAGGAAAAGAGATATAACATCATTAGTTATATCAAAAGTTAAATCCATAATGAGCTATCACTACACATCTATTAGAGAAAGCAAAATAAAACAAAAACAAACCAAAAACCCTGCCAATACCAAGGGCTATAGAAGATGCAGAACAACAGGAGCTTTCATTCATTTTTGATGAGAATATAAAACAGTACAGTCACTTAAGAAAACAGTTTGGTACATATTTATAAAGTCAAACACATACAATGTGCTATGGCTTGGATGTTTTGTGTCCTTCAAAAATCATCTTAAGACTTAATCCCCACTGCAAGAGTATTGGGAAGTGTGACATTTGGTAGGTGAGCAGTTATGAATGCTCTGCACTTATGAATGGAATTAGATGCCCTTACAAAAGGGCTTGACAAACGGAGTTCATCCTTTTTGCCCTTTCTGCATTCTGCCTTGTGAGGACACAGCATTTCTCCCCTTTGTGGGATGCAGCACCAAGGCACAATCTTGGAAGAAGGGATCAGCCTTCACTTGACAACCAAACATGCTGGTGCCTTGATCTTGGACTTCCCTTCCTCTGAAGCTGTGAGAAAATAAATTTCTCTTCTTTAAGAATTACTGAGTCTCAGGTATTTTGTGAAGGCTTCACAAAATGAATGAAGACACATATGACCCAGCAATCATATCGCTAGGTATTTTCTCACATGAACAGAAAATTTTTGTTCACACAAAAACATGTACACAAACACGTATAGCAGCATTCTTCATTGTCGCCAAAAACTGAAAACAAATAAGATGCCTTTGAATGTTTGAACAGATAAGTTTTGATATATCCATACAGTAGAATGCTATTTATTATGAAGGAATGAGCTGTTGCACACAATATAAATGAATCTTAACATGCATTAGCTATGTGGGGAAAAAAAAGCCAGACCTAAAAGGCTATGTATTTTATGATCCCATTTTGAATGACATTATGTAAAAGGCAAAGCTGTAAGGACAGAAAGTGATCAGTAGGTGCCAGAGAAAAGGGGCAGAGGATAGAGGTTGATTACAAAGGAGACATGCAAGGAAATACTTCAGGGTAATCAAACTGTTCTTTATGATACTGGAGTGGTAAATACATGACTATGCATTTGTCAAAAGTCATAGAATTGTATACTAAAAAGACTGGTTTTACTGTCTGCAAAGTAAAACAAAACAAAACAAAACAAAATCAGGATTTGGGGGAATCAAAATGAAATGCAAACTGTGACAAATCAATCTAAGTGTACAACAAATATATAACATCACCTCACTGGAAGAGTAAGGAAGAAAGGTGCTCATTTAATAACTGGAAAACAAGTATTTTGTCTAGATATTGTAAGGTCATACCTAGACAAAAAGACAAAGACAAAAATAATTGTATATAAATTTTGTGTACTAGTTGTTAAATTTGTTTCTCCCAGTAGTACAGTTTAGTTATTCCAACACTCTGTTATATGTATACCAAAATTGGACCAAAAAAGGGATACACATGATAGGACCCTGGCTTCTCATTGTCAAAGAGAAAAGTTACAAATGACCTTACCAATAACCAAGATAGGAATGTTAGAATGAACCCACAGTGCTGGATTAGAATCAAACATACCAGTATAAACTCATGTTTATTTTACCATTGTGTGTGTGTGTGTGTGTGTGTGTGTGTGTATACACTAGCATCCAGACCTTGATTTCTAAACAGCCTTCTCCAATAAAGAGATAGACTTGAACAAAATAGCTGATTTTATACTTAGGCAAGAAACCACAAAATGAAAGTTGATTCTGTTGTAGTGTCACAAAGTAAGAAAGAGTTTAAAAAGAAGTGGGGTGGAGTTGGGCACAGTGGCTCATGTCTGTAATCCCAGCACTTTGAGAGGTCGAGGCAGGAGGATTGCTTAAGCCTCGGAGTTTGAGACCAGTCTGGGCAACATAGTGAGACCCCTACCTCTACAAAAAAAAAAATTAGTCCAGCGTTGCATGCAACTGTAGTCCTAGCTACTTAGGGGGCTGAGGTGGGAGTATCACTTAAGCCCAGGAATTCAAAGCTGCCATGAGCCATGACTGTGCTACTGCTCTCCAGCCTGGGCAATAGAATAAAATCTAGACTCAAATTAAAATTAATAAGTGGGGAATGGGGAGGGAGTATGGCGCCTGTCAAAAGGACACAGCAGAAACCAGTATGATAAAGTTTACAAAGACTAAAGCTGAAACAATATGAGCAAAAATAAATAATGATAGTATTGAATTATCACCTAAAGAATAAAGTAAATATCCATGAGTCCATATAAACAGTAAGTTTAATAAATAAGTAAATGAGGAAGAATGAAAGAACTGATATATTTTCCTTGCAAAAGAATTCCAATTAGTAAAGGTTTAAAAAATGTGAGAAATAACAAATCACCATTAGAACATCATAGCGATGAATGCTAGAGAAAACCCACCAATCAATGCTAAATTAGTGGGTGGAAGTTTTGAAAAAAATTGGATATTTGCTCAAACTTATGGTATCTCCCCTCAAATATTTATTACTTATTGTGAAGTCCAAACTATATCCACAAATTCTTTAATAGTCCTCCCTCTAGGAGGTAAGAGCTTAATTCTTCCCTCCCTGTGTGTGGACTAAACTATTTGCTTATAGCAAATAGAGTATAGATGGAAAAAACAGTAACTTGACAGTGGAGAAATCTGGCAGACACCATCTTAATCAAGTGATCAAGGTTAACAGCACCAGAAATATGTAATATTGATATCATGCACCCCCGACATAATGCAATAAAACGAGAATATTACTTCTGTGGTATTTTCCTCAAAAATCAATAACTTCAGTTTAATTTTAGAAATTCTTTGCCAAATCCCAATTCAGGAATATTCTAAAAAATATCTGGCCACTATTGAGAAGGGTCAGGGCTATGAAAAATGAGGAAATTTTGGGAAACTGTAATAAATTACAGGAGACTAAGGAGACACAATTACTGAAGGCAGTGTGGCATCCTGGATTAAATCTGGGAACAGAAAAGGTGACATCAGTGGAAAAACTGATGAAACCTTATAAGGCTTTAGTTTAGTTAATACTATTGTACCAGTGCTGATTTATTAGCTCTGAGAAATGTATTGGTTACATAAGATGTTAGCTTTAGAGGAAGCAGAGTGAAAGAGCTATAGGAACTCTCTATACCACCTTTACAATTCTTCTGTAAATAAAAAATTATTTCAAAATGAAAAATAGTAAAAGCATTATATCTAATCTAATTTCCTTAAGTACTCTCCTTGAAAATTATCATGTTTTTGTTTTCCAAGAATTTTCAATAAATTAAAGATTGTTGACTATTATAAGAGTAGAAACAGGTGAACGTAATGCCAGCCTAAAAATCAGAAACTTTTGGTCCAAATTCCAGACCCAACAAAAAGCATGATCCTCAGGAACTTAGGGATTCTTTGAACTCAGTTTTCTAATCATCAAAATAAGGAGTTTGAACAATGTGACTCTTATATATCACTTCCATCTTTAAAAAGGTAGGGAGTTAGAAAGGGGAGAGCTTATATTTTTAGGAAAATATAAACCTCAAAATATTTTTTAATGTAAAATATATACCAAAAATACAAATGTCAAATAAAATAAAATATTTGTTGGCAATCTTAAGAGCATACCAGAGATCATCTCACAGCATTGGTATCAAACTGCAAAGAGGACTGGGGCTTGTGACATAACTGGTTCTACACTTTAAGAATGAAGTCAGCACTTCTGCCAAGATGGCCAAATAGAAAATGCTCTGGAGTGCAGTTCCCAGTGAGAGGGACACAGATCTCCACATTTCCAACCAAGGTACCAGGTTCATTTCAATGGGACTAGTTGGACAGTGAGTGTAGCCCAGCGAGGGTGATCCAAGGCACGGTGGGGTGCTGCCCCACCAGGGAAGTACAACCCACTGGAGGATCGGGGACTTTACAACCCACTGGAGCCTTGGCACTGCGGTTCAGATATTGTGCTTCTCCTATGCCCTTTGCAACCCACAGCCCGGGACAACACTGCCCGGCTGAGAAGTGCCACGAGTTGCCAGGGCAGATCTGAATGACAGCTCTAGCTGGCCTGGCACCACCCCTTCCTTATACCTTCCACTAAAATGAACTCCAGATGTTTAAAGATTTAAACATAAGATCTAACACAGTAAAAACCCTAGGAGGAAACCTAGGCAAAACCATTCAGGACATAGGCATAGGCAAGGACTTCATGACTGAAACACCAAAAGTACTGACAACAAAAGCCAAAATAAGCAAATGGGATCTAATTAAACTTAAGTGTTTCTGCACAGCAAAAGAAACAATCATTAGAGTGAACTGGCAACCAACAGAATGGGAAAACGTTTTTGTAATCTACCCATCTGACAAAGGGCTAATATCCAGAATCTCCAAAAAACTAAAGCAGATTTACAAGAAAAAAACAAACCCATTCAAAAGTGGATGAAGGATATGAACAGACACTTTTCAAAAGAAGACATTTATGCAGCCAACAAACATATGAAAAAATGCTCATCATCACTGGTCATTAGAGAAATGCAAATCAAAACCACATTGAGATACTACCTCATGCCAGTTAGAATGGCGATCATTAAAAAATCTGGAGACAACAGATGCTGGCGAGGATGTGGAGAAATAAGAACACTTTTACACTGTTGGTGGGAGTGTAAGTTAGTTCAACCACTGTGGAAGACAGTATGGCAATTCCTCAAGGATCTAGAAATAGAAATTCCATTTGATCCAGCAATCCCAATACTGGGTATATACCCAAAGGATTATAAATCATTCTATTACAAAGACATATGCACACATATGTTCATTGCGGCACTGTTTACAATAGCAAAGACCTGGAACCAACCCAAATGCCCATCAATGATAGACTGGACAAGGAAAATGTGGCACATATACACCATGGAATACTAAGCAGCCATAAAAAATGATGAGTTCATGTCCTTTGTAGGCACATGGATGAATCTGGAAACCATAATTCTCAGCAAACTGACACAAGAACAGAAAACCAAACACCACATGTTCTCACTCATAGGAGGGTGTTAAACAATGAGAACGCATGGGCACAGGAGGGGAACATCACACACTGGGGTATGTTGGGGGGTGGGAGGTCAGGGGAGACAGCGGTGGGTAGGGAGGTTGGGGAGGTATAACACTGGAGAAATGCCTGATGTAGATGACGGGAAGAGGAAGACAGCAAACCACCATGGCTTATGTGTAACTATGCAACAATCCTGCAAGATCTGCACATGTACCCCAACTTAAAGTACAATAATAATAATAATAATAAAGAATGAAATCAACTACCTCCTTTAGTCACCAACCAGAAAAAAAAGATCGGTCAAAGCCAATGACTTCAATTAAGAGGAACTATCTGTGCTGGCTGTGGAAAAGCAGTCAGGTCCATAGTCAGTTGCAAGGGAAATACAAAGGGATTACTGCAGGAAGAAGCATGTTAAGGCATCTAAAACAGTCATCTGTTTAAGAGTAATGAATCTTCCCTCAGACACAGGATGAATTGCTTAATTCCAACTTTTAGGTTAAAATATAAATCCATTCATTCAAGCATCACAATACTCTATATCAAATGAATACCAAAAATATCCAGGAAAGAGTTCAGTATAATTGTCTTCAGTAATGTTTGCAGTCTTTATTACAATATTTAGTCTCCTCTTCTCATTTAAGCAATTATCAGGGCTGCTATGACTACAGAATATGGTCTTAGAAGAGGAGGATTCTTTGCCTTCTACTTCTTGAAAGCAAGCTTATTAAGAATGACATAGGAAGAAATGTAAGCCTTCATCTTCTAAATTTCAGGGCCCTTTTCTGTAAAGTCAAAAGGGTACTATAAAATGTGTCAGGGAGCCACACATATAGATATTCACATTCCACTTAGAAATCCTTATGGATTGCAGTCTCTAAGTCAGTCTCCGTGAAAGCCAAATATTCAGGATGTCACTCTTCCCAAGAGAGCAGGTTTTGATTGCAGAACATGTTACATTAATGAAGCTTTGTTGGCAGCTGGTGAGTCAAGCTTCTGGGTAGCATAATGTATTTTTTTCCAATACTATGTTAAAACAAAAAAGCCTGTCCAAGAGTGAGCCATGTTTCAATTAGTTAGGGAGAAAACCAAGAGTATGTAAATTTTACTTTTTTGTTACTTATTTATTTTGTTATAACTTCAAACTTACAGAAAAGTTACAAAAAGAAAAAAGGTCCCATATATTCTTCACCCAGATTCAATCACATATAATAATACATACATGTATATACAAATTTGTAAAGAGATAACTTAAGACTGTATATATGCTGATCCTTAGCAAATTTTCATCAATTAGTATTAACATCCATTGATGATTCTTGCTGAAGTCAGTTATTACCATGACAGCTGTGAAATTATGATTTTTCTACTAATTCATTCAACATCTATTAGTTAGCATTAGTTAGAATTCCACTATAAGAAAGAGCTCCTCTTCTTCATTTTTTATTTATTCAGTCATTTGTGTCAGTATTGACTCATGGGTTCTTATTTTGTTCAATGAACTATAAATCATTATTATCTTTATTTTTTGATGCTAAAATTGTCGAGTAAAGGCATTCTGAAAGGCTTATAAGCCATATTAAGTGGATTTTCCAAAGTTATTTTGCCATGAAAGCAAATGGTCACTTTGCCTTCAAAATATTTTGAGGAAAAAAAATATATATATATGTCCTTCTATTTAAACAGAAACACTAAGAAATCTTTTCCCTGCTTAGAAACTCCTGTCTAGATACATTACTCTTTCACAGGACAAAATATCTGTTTTGCTCCCTATCCAGGGCTGCAGTTAATTACATGAAGAGACAGATGCTGAGCAGCCTTAAGGCTTTCTCTGCCACCGCGGCGAGGCTGAGCTTCACTCCACAAGCAGGTAGTGAGTGAAGACAAATGCTGTTTGACAAGGCAGCATATCCTAGCACAGTGGCTTAGAAAACAGACAAACCACTCTGTGTTCCCAAGCAAAGACAGAGGAATATCAAGCAGATTGTTTCTGACAGAAATCATATCACAGCCGCACTTCCAGACAAAGTCCGTGTGAATGAAATGATACACTTTCTGTTTCCTATCTTCCCCTTTAAAAGAAAGTGAGTATATCTAAGGTACATTGAAGGTGACAGCTCAATGTAAAGTGGTTAGCAAGATTTTATAAGCTTGGTTTCCCTTTGGAAATATTAAAGAATCGGCAACAACCGTTCAACGATTTGGATGCTGCAACTATTCCTCTTGATTCTAATGAATTTCCAGGTTCCTAAATACTGCAACATAATAAGTATGCTATGTTCAGTGAATGTGTCAAAACAGAAAATTAAAGTCATGACTAATCTTTACTTCACAGGGAAGACAGAATAGAAAAGACTTTCCCAAAATTTATTAAGCAACAATTAGCTGGAAAATTAGTTTCCCAAATGTAAATGAATGCTACAGTGTTATTTTTACAAGCAACCTATGACTTACAAATTAATAGATACAGAATGGACATAAAAGTAAAAAATTTATCTTCAATTGTATAATTTGGAAGGGAAATAATGCTTTTATCCAACGCAGAAGTAATTATGCCAATGCTTTTCTTATTAGATGTCAACGTGAATTTGAATGACTCCTATCAAAGTATGACCAAAGTATTTTAATATATTATTTCTTAAAAATTCTGTATTCCACTGAGTTTTTACAGGATACTTAAATATTATATCACAGGGACAATAAATCAAACAATTAAACTAATATGTAAGTTCTAACCTAACTGCTATTTTTAGGAGTCAAGAAAGAGCCCTCCAATAGGCAGCCTACTGTGAGCCCAACTGTTGGATGGAAGACTAACAAAGATGATTCTTGAAGAACAGAGAGGGGCAGAGCTCCGGATAAGCTTTACATAGAGAAACAGTTTACTTCAGGAGAAGTAGTTTGTAAGAAACAGGCTTGAATTATGCTATAATTTCTATTGCTGTATGTAATCCTTCAGTTATCCCTCTAATTTTCTTATACACTGTCTTCACTTTTAGCCATACTGCTCAAGATCTGTGAATCAAAAGTCACATCATAGATTTTTGAAAGAGAGCTTCTGTTTTCTTACAGAAATTAGATTATAGTTGGGGAACATATTCTTGACCAAGCACTCTCATCAAATGAATCACATGTCACCAAAATTATATTCTAAAAATTGTAAGTACTATAAATTTCTATAACAATGTAGAATAGTAAAATATCCTCCCATTTTAAGCAATTATTAATGTGCTATAGACAAGAATCCCATTCAAAGGGCCATTAAGCCTTATACTTTATGAAGTAAACTTGACCTAAAACTAATATACTATTATAGAAATAAACAAACAATTTCATTCATTCATCTATAACATCATTTTTGAGTTTAGTTTTTTTTTCACATAATCTGATGGTCCCACATATCTTTAAAATATAGACAGATTTCTATATAGATTTTCATATATTTCATATTGATTTCCACATATTCCCCGTTTTCCCCATAAAACTTTGTAAAGTTAATTGAATAATAAAAATCATTCCAGAGTTCATAAATTCATAAGGTACCTGAAAGCACTTTAATAGATGCTTAATAAGATTGCTGTTGCAGACAATGATGGAGCTATTTCCGCTGAGGGAGTGGGGAAAGTATTTTAATAAATAAGAGCAGATGCAATAGTTCTCCCATTCACATTTCCTACCTCTATAATTTATTCCTGTGGTTCTTAACCTGAGTACCACAAAGATAGTCATGGGAAGTACAAACAAACACAGTGTGATGAGTGCTAAGATAGAAGCATGGAGAATGTAAAGCATATCATAGAAGAGACACCTATTATAAACTTGGGGAGTCAGGAAAACATTCCAAAGGAGATGATACCATGACTGACATCTAAGCAAGACCTTAAGGATAGGTATGATTTAATGAAACAAAAGGAGGAAAGATTTCCTGTCTGAGGCATTTTATGGGCAAGGCCTGGATGAATATACACAATATATCAGAGGAAATGAGAGAAGTGTCATGTAGATGAAAAGAAGTACATCTGGAAAGACACATAAGATGAGTCATGGGACAATTATAGTCCAGGTTAAGCAGCACAGTACCCCTGAAAGGCATTAAAAAGGGAGGGACAGGATGTATTTTAGAAAGAGCAACAATGTGGGAAATGTGTTAAGACTGAAGGAAGGATAATCAATTAGAAGGCAAAAGGAATTTTCAAGAAGTGGGTGAATCCAACAGTGTCCTACAAATTAGGCATGTTGAGGTGAGGAGACCGTAAGGATGATGATGGCTAGGTTTCTGCTTGTGCAAATGGTAGCTGGTGATGCTATTCATTGAGAGAAGGAACTTTTGGAGCAATGATAATAAGATCAGTTTTTGAAATGTGGAGATGGGGTTTCTGGGAAGATCCAAAAGGAGATATTCAATTGCCTATTGAATAAAAATGTTTTCTCCAAAATTATTTCTGAGGACATACAAGAACTACCCTTTAAATGCTGAGGAAGACAACACATTTAGTTTTATACACAAATGGAACCAAAGTTTGCCAAAAGTATTCATGGTCAAATAGTGTACAAACCCTTTTCTTATTTGACAATTTATGTTCAATGTATAGAATAATAAATTTCTCTCCATTGTAAGAAACTAATCTACAATGCCTGAATCAAAAGACTGGCTTGCTATCCTCCACACTTCAATGAATGCAGCATTTAAGGGGTGGCCAGAAGTTGATAATAGTTAAGAATACAGTTAAGGTCAGACTGCCTGGTTCAAATTCCTATGTGACCTCTCAACAGCAGTGTAACCATGGATAAGTTTCTTAATTTCTCTGTGCCTCAGTTCAGTTTCCCTATCTATAGAATCAGATAAGAAATATTATCTACCTCATTGTGGTGTTGTGTGATTTAAAATAGATAATAATATGTGTAAGTCTTAGAAGAACATTTTAGTAAGAATTGAATGTATAATTGCTACTATTTCTAGAAACTATTAACATATATAATTGGATAAATGTTCAGTTCTTCCTGAACCCACCAAGCAGAAATTAAGAATAGTATAATATATATTGTATTAGTGAACTAATATATCTCCTGATATGATTTTTTTTATATTCTCTCTAACATAATTAAAAATTCAAAAGGTTGACTTGTTATTTCTATGTTATTTACATATGTTACCTCTATTTTGGTCAATTTAACAACAAACTAAAACAGTGTTGACCCTCTACAATGAAAATTTCTTTGTTGAACATGTTCCCCTTTTTCATCACCATCAAGCGCTCCACAAACCTGCACCCATCACTATTTCTCATTGTTAGTTCACCAACAACAATGGCTGGCTTCCTCACACCTTTTAGATAACATGGTTAGCCCCAATACAACCCCATTAACAGCCAGGTTTTCTATGTTGCTTGCTAGATTACTTTCTGCTTTCTCTATTCCTTTGCTGGGGCCCAGGGCACAGCTGAAATAAAACACAGAGTTCTACCCACCTGTCACACCACATATTCATAGGATCCAGCTTTAGTGTGGCTCATGCTGCTCTAAGCAATCCTTTCAGCCATTTCAATTCATTTCAATTCAGCCTACTTTAACAAAAACACACTACTATAAATGCAGAACATCTTGCTATGCATTAAAGTATAAAATAACAATACTAACCCTGCTCTCAAAGAACCTGTAGTATATCAAGGGAGTAAAATGCATGTTGCAAAGCTGGGATGAGAGAATTGGTGTGGGATTCCATATCACTTTCTTCTCTCCTACAGAGTCTCTTCAGACTTCACCATCAGCCAATGACAATTTATAGCTCACTGAGATCATGGCTCCTTGATACAAATGCCTACAAAAACATTTTTTCTTCACCTCCATATATTTCTAGCTTCTCATGCTGTTTAGCTTTTCCCTCCATTCTTTTTAAATTTTTGATTTTGCCTCATGGAAGCTTTCTCCCACATTTATCTACTCCTTGACTAACATCTCCAACCCTTTCCTTTTTGCCTTCCAACATGCATATAGCTCTTATTCCTGGGGAAAAAAAATTATTTGGTCCTATTGAATAATACGCTTTATTTTCACATGACCCATTTTACTGTCAAACCTTTCAGTGTTTCCATTTCAACCCAACATCTACACTCATTTTTCCACCCACACTCTCAGGCATCACTAATATTTCCATTATCAGTCTAGTTAATAGCTTTTGTCCTCTTCTTCTCCTTGTTTCTATAGCTATCAATACAGACTATCATTCAATTTTCTTTGAAACGCTCTCTGGAATTAGCTTGATGACACCACACAATGGTTGGGTCCTTTTACAATCCTGTAAACATTACTTCCTGGTTTGTTTGCCACTTCCCTTTGCTCCTAATTGTGGATTGCTTCCAAGGGTTAGTTGTAAGCCTTCAGTCTTCCCTTCCTATAGATTCCCACAGAGAACACATTCTTCTCCTGGCTTTCCTCTGGGTTGATGACTGGTGAGTCCTTATCCCCAGGACTGTTCTCTCGCCAAGTATCAGCTCATGGTCCACAACAATCTACTGAACAAAGAAGAGGCTCTGGAAGCAGACTACCTTAATCCATCTTCCTGCTCTGCCACTTACTAGCAGTTATACAACTGGGAATGTTGCGTAACCTTTCCATTCCTTAGTTTTCTCATCTTTAAATTGAAAATAATAATATCTATCTCATAAGATGGCAGTGAGAATTTAATGAAATAATCCATGTAATTGGCCATACTTTGTCTGAAGCTTAGTAAGCACCCAATAAATACTAGCTCTAACTAATAGTAACACAATTATAAAATTCCAGCTTCAAAATTTTATAATTCTAAGTAAAAAACCACCATATAAAATAACCTTCATGATCCAATAAAGAGCCCTCTAAGACTACTGTCTTTTAAAAGTGTCTTATACCACTTGATTGTGGTAGTAGAAAAAGATATAAAATTCTCTTAATCATTTAGGTTCAAAATCTTAACTTTACCTTTGGCCAATGCTATTCTCAAGTATTCGTATCTAGAAATTAAGTTCTGGCCATTTTATTGTTAAATATTTCTCCTCTCTGTTCATTATTCTTCATTCTTACGCCTGCCAGGGCCAACTGTGGGCCTCAGATTCCTCAGGGGAAACTCAGTGAGGCTGGAGTCCATAATATTTAAACAAATTCTAAAATTCAGTAATTCCTTGGAAGGTTGTAGTCATCCTGTTTAAAAATACATGTACCATGTGCATAGGAAGAATTTTAAAAGCCACATTATTAAGGAATTGAGATATGGGACAAGAAAAGGAGTTTTCTAGGAAATTAGAGAAAAGACAACGTTTCACTCATTGAGACAGCAGGATTAAGCAGGACCTCAGATAGTGACATCTAGAACCTGACTACAAGGAACTTCATTCTAAAGTAAAGCAGACTTGGAAGATTGCCTTGAAATGAGATCATTAAAGGATGATCAGTGGGGATTCCTAACATTTCCCTGTGTAGTAACTGGTTCCTCAGTCCTAAACGGATGAAGGGTGTAAAACACTCCAAGACTGGGGTATTCTAATCTACAATTTCAGAGGCAGAACAGTATGGATGTAGGAGCGTCTGGAAGATAAAAGGTTAGGATGTCACTACAGAGGAGGAAATGCCACTGAGAAGCTTGGGGCTGAATGGGTCACTTGTGTGCTCCTTCAAGTCACTTGGGATCATGGAAGAACTTCTGTTTAGGCTCTTTTTTTTTCTCTTGAGACAGAGCCTCACTCTGACACTCAGGCTGGAGTGCAATGGTGCGATCTCGGCTCACTACAACCTCTGCCTCCTGGGTTCAAGAGATGCTCATGCCTCAGCCTCCGAATAGCTGGGATTACAGTCGCATGCCACCACATCCAGCTAATTTTTGTATTTTTAGTAGAGACAGGGTTTCACCATATTGGCCAGGCTGGTCTTGAACTCCTGACCTCAAGTGATCTACCCGCCTCAGCCTCCAAAAATGCTGGGGTTACAGGCGTGAGCCACTGCACCCGGCTACCTCTAGTAGGCTTTTAATATGACAGTGGAGGAGTCATGATCTGGAAGCAGCAGGAAAAACAAGAAGTGCAGAGGGCACTAACTCCATCTCCTCTCCTAAAAGGGATGAATGCATCTCCTTTGCAATGGTTAAAAGCAAAGCAACATCTTCAGGCTCATGAAAGGATTCATTAGAGGGAAGCAAGTACGAAGAAATATTCAGGGGAAAGGGAGGGGGGGATTGTGTGCACTAGGAAAAGGCAGTTGCAAAAAGCAAAACATAAAACCTTAGGAAGAAATTATAGCAGGAGAATTTGAGTCAAGGAAGAAGTGCAGATAATTAAAGGGATGAGAAGTCTGAAAGAGATGTTCTTAGCAGCTTACAGTTTAGGGGCTGACACAAACAAAGTAAGGGGCAGGGTAGATTTAGTCTTAAAATACGGAGGGTAGTGAGAGTCTCTTAAAATTCACCGACAAATGGAAGAGAGGGACGGAGCAAGTCAGTACGGGTGTTTACTGTTTTATTTATTTTATTTATTTATTTAGGTGTTTCAAATGTTTCTTTTTATTTGTTGTTATATCTCTTATGTGTGACAGTTTCTTAGGATCAGACATTCCACCTTAGTTTCTTCTATATAACACATAAAACTTATCTCTACAAACACAAAAAACATTAAAACAAATTACCAATTTGACAAAGATAGCGGTTTTAGATTGAAGAAGACTGGGATGCTTCCAAATGGAAAGCAATGAGTTGTACCGCAGCCATCATGAACTGTATTGCGTCTTTATATTCAAGACTGATTGTTCATGTTTTAAACTGGCAAGAGCAAGGGCATATTTCTCATATATGTAGAAAATAAAATGAAAATAAAAAGTTCACACTTAGTTGAAATGTCTTAAATGGCAAATTTTCAGTGACACGGGAAATATAATCATAATGAAGGGAGACAATTAACACTTGAGCACTCAAAGACAGGCGATGAAAAAGCAAAGGTGGAAATGTCAAAGGTAATTACTTACCTAATCAGGGTGTATAGAAATAAAAAGACCACTATTGCAACCATAGATTTCAGAAGTTAATATAGAATTCATGCTCAATAATGAGAACATATAGCGAGACTTTACTTTGTTTCAGGTCACATTATTTCCTTCAAAGAAAAATGTTTATGGAAACAAAGTACAAGTCCAAATAAATCAGAAATCAACCTTTATCCTGCCCAAAAGACTTACTTTATTTTTAAAATAAATAAGAACAACTGAAGACATAATTGTTCATATCTAAGGTCTTTTACTCTTCCTGCAAATTTATAAATGTATTGGTAAGCTTAGAGGTCTGTTTCAAGTATCAGTGTCATCAAATATATATTAGGTTTCTATCGCTACATAACAAATTATCACAAATGGAGTAGCTTGAAGCAACACACAGAGTTATTGTCTCACAGTTCGTGTGTGTGTGTGTGTGTGTGTGTGTGTGTGTGTGTGTGTGTGTATAAAATGAGGTATTGGCTCATATGTTTATGGATGCTGAGAAGCCCCATGATCTTCATGGGAAAGCTCGTGGTGTACTTATAAACGAAATCCGAAAGCCTGAGACTCAGGAGTGCTGATGGTGTAAGTCCCAGTGTGAAGGCAGCAAAAGACTGCTGTTCCCACTCAATCGGTCAGGCAGAGTGCAAATTCCCCTCTCCCCTGCTTTTTTGTTTTATTCAGGCCCTTAACCAATGGAATGACACCCATTCACATTGGGGAGGTGTATTAGTTCATTTTCACATTGAGATAAAGAATTGCCTGAGACTCAGTAATGTATAAAGGAAAGAGGTTTAATTGACTCACAGTTCCACATTGCTGGGGAGGCCTCAGGAAACTTACAATCATGACAGAAGGCAAAGGAGAACCAGGTACCTTCTTCACAAAGTGGCAGGACTGAGTGAGTGACAAGCAAAGTGGGGGTAAAGCCCCTTATAAAACCATCAGATCTCATGAGAACACATTCACTACCATGAGAACAGCATGAAGGTAACTGCTCTCATGTTTCAATTACCTCCCACTGGACCCCCTGCATAACACGTGGGGATTATGGGAACTATAATTCAAGATGAGATTTGGGTGGGGACACAGCCAAACTATATCAAGAAGGCACTCTGCTTCACTCAGTCCACTGATACAAATGCTAATCTCTTCTGGAAACACCCTCACAAATATCCTGTGACCCAGCCAAGGTGACATATAAAATTAATCATCATAAGTCTGAAGTCCAGGCACAGCCTGGCCATGTCTTCTTGCTGAGTGTTTCACAAGGCAACAATCAAGATGTCAGCTGGGTTGCATTTTCATCTGGAGGTTCAACTGTGAAGAATTCACTTTCAAGCTCCCTCAGGTTTTTAGCAGAACTCACTTCCCTGCAGCTACATGACTGAGGACTTTGATTTCAAGATGCCACCTGCAGTTGCCTGCTATCTGGCCTCTCTGCAGGCAGTTTGCATTATAGTAGTTTTCCCCTTTAAGGCCAGTAGGAAAGTGTCCCACTCTAGTTTGCTAGCACAGAGCCTCAAATAATGTTATGTAATAATATGAAATGATACTATGCAACAGAGTGACATCCCATCACCTTTGCCATTTTCCATTTGTTGGAAGCAAGTCAGGATTTGTTCACACTGAAGGGCGGGCATTACATAGGGTACAAGAAGGTGACCTCATTGAAGGCCACTTTATGATATATCTATCATTCACGAAAGATAAACTGACCTAACCAACTTTCTATGAAAAATACTTTAATGAGAAATGCTGTAAATGTTTTTGATTTTTAATTTTTCAGTATTTTTATCTTGATAAATTCTCAAAAGAAATCTATTAACATTTAATGGTACAAAATTTAAAATACATGAATATTTCTTTGACCAGAATTTCTTGTAGTTACATTAAATTAGTTTTATTTTTTGCTTTCATAATAAATACAGTATAGATATTTAAGTTATGTAAACTAATATTGAAATGTTCATTTAATTTTTTTTAAAACCCTACTAAACAATGGATAATAATGCACTCACAAGTATGGAAATATGATATATGACAGAGGTGATGTTAAACATTTAGTGAGGGAATAATGGACTTAATAAATAGTGCTACAATAATGATTTCAACATGCAAAAAAAAATCCTCTGTACTTTATAGCTGAAATATTGTGCAATAAAAAAAAATTCTATCCCATTATTGTAAACACACACACAAAAGTCTATTCCAGATTGATGAAAAACCTAAAAGCACTAAGGCACACATAAAAATATTTAAAAGACATTTAGCGCAGCCATGAAATAAAATATTGATAAATCTTACCAACGTTTTAAAAACCTGTTTAACAAAAGATACAAAAAACAAGTTTTGGAGAAAATATTTGCAAAGCATTCTAGGTTAGCTAAAACATGTAAATACTTCTAACCAGTAAGACAAAGATAAACAATAGAAAATGGGTAAAGACTATGAATATGCGATTCACCAAAAAAGAATCCATCATGACCAATAACTGCAAAGATGCTCTGCTTCACTAGTAGTCAGAGAAGGACAAATGGTAAAAATTTATTAATAATGAAGTACTATTTTACATCCATCAAATTAGCAAAAGCCGTCTGACAACACACCAGCCCCTATGTTATAAATAAGTAGAACCACTGTAGAGAGCTATGTGACAGTACAAATAAAGTTGAAACTATGTGTGCACTTTATTTCTAGTAATTCCACTTCCATGCTAGAGAAACTCTTACACTCACACACCACAAGACATATCAAGGAATATTCACTGAAGTACTATTTGTAAAATTATGCAGTAAGTAAAACTAGTAATAAAAATGTAGTGAAATATTATGTGGTAAATAAAAGATAGATTTCTATTTGTCATCTGACATGGTTTGGATTTGTGTTCTGCCTACATCTTATGTCAAATTGTAATCCTCAGTGTTGGAGGAGGGGCCTGGTGGGAGGTGACTGGATTATGAAGATGGATTTTTCTCTTGCTGTTCTCATGATACTGAATGAGTTCTCACAAGATTTGACTGTTTAGAAGTGTGTAGCCATTTAAAGCAGTGTCTAGAGAGAAATTTATAGCAATAAATGCCCACATGAGAAGCAAGGAAAGATCTAAAATTGACACCCCATTATCAAAATTAAAAGAGCTAGAGGAGCAACATCAAAAACTCAAAAACTAGCAGAAGACAAGAAATAACTAAGATCAGAGAAGAACAGAAGGAGATAGAGAAACAAAAAACCCTTGAAAAAATCAATAAATCTAGGAGCTGGTTTTTGAAAAGATCAACAAAATAGGCCACTAGCCAAACTAATAAAAAAGAAAAGAGAGAAGAATCAAATAGAAGCAATAAAAAACAATAAAGGGGATATCACCACTGATGCCACAGAAATACAAACTACCATCAGAGATTACTACAAACAACTCTATGCACATAAATCAGTAAACCTGGAAGAAATGTATAAATTCCTGGACACTTGCACCCTCCCAAGCTTAAACCAGGAAGAAGTTGAAACCCTGAATAGATCAGTAACAAGGGCTGAAGTAGAGGCAGCAATTAATAGCCTACCAACCAAAAAAAGCCCAGGTCCAGATGGGTTCACAGCCGAATTAAACCAGACGTACAAAGAGGAGCTGGTACCACTCCTTCTGAAACTATTCCAAACAATAAAAAACAGGGAATCCTTCCCAAATCATTTATGAGACCAACATCATCCTGATACCAAAACCTAGCAGAGACTCAACAAAAAAAGAAATCTTCAGGCCAACATCGATGATGAACACAGATGCGAAATCTTCAATAAAATACTTGCAAACCAATTGCAACAGTACATCAAAAAGCTTATGAATCAGGATAAGTAGCCTTCATTCCAGGGATGCAAGGTTGGTTCAATAGACACAAGCCTATAAATGTAATCCACCACATAATCAGAAACAAAGACAAAAACCATAGTATCATCTCAACAGATGCAGGGAATGCCTTCAACAAAACTCAACAGCCATTTATTCTAAAAACTCTCAATAAACTAGGAATCGATGGAACATATCTCAAAATATTAAAAGCTATTTACAACAAACCCACAGTCAATATCATATTGAATGGGCAAAAACTGGAAGCATTCCCTTTGAAATCTGGTACTAGACAAGGATGCCCTCTCTCACCACTCCTATTCAATATAGTATTGGAAGTTCTAGCCAGAACAATCAGACAAGAAAAAGAAATAAAGGGTATTCAATTAGTAAAGAAGGAAGTCAAATTGTCTCTATTTGCAGATGACATGATTGTATATGTAGAAGACCCCATCATCTCAGCCCAAAATCTCCTGAAACTGATAAGCAACTTCAGCAAAGTCTCAGGATACAAAATCAACATGCAGAAATCACAAGCATTTCTATACACCAATAACAGAATAATACAGAGCCAAATCACAAATGAATTCCCATTCATAATTGCTACAAAGAAAATAAAATACCCAGGAATACAACTAACAAAGGATGTAAAGGACCTCTTCAAATCTACAAACCACTGCTCAAGGAAATAAGAGAGGACACAAAGAGATGGAAAAACATTCCATGCTCATGGTTATGAAGAATCAATATTGTGAAAATGGCCATACTGCCCAAAGTAATTTACAGATTCAATGCTGCCCCCATCAAGCTACCTAAGACCCTCTTCACAGAACTGGAAAAAAACATGTTAAACTTCATATGGAACCAAAAGAGAGTCCACAGAGCAAAGTCAGTTCTAAGCAAAAAGAACAAAGCTGGAGGCATCACACTACCTGACTTCAAACTATACTACAAGGCTACAGTAATCAAAACAGCATGGTACAGGTGCCAAAACAGAGATATAGACCAACAGAACAGAACAGAGGCCTTGGAGGCAATGCCACACATCTACAACCATTGGATCTTTGACAAACCTGACAAAAACAAGCAATGGGGAAAGGATTCCCTGTTTAATAAATGGTGTTGGGATAACTGGCTAGGGATGTGCAGAAAGCAGAAACTGTACCCCTTCCTGACACCTTACACAAAAATTAACTCCAGATGGATTAAAGACTTAAACATAAGACCTAACACCATAAAAACCCTAGAAGAAAATCTAGACAAAACCATTCAGGACATAGCCATAGGGGACTTCATGACTAAAACACCAAAAACATTGACAGCAAAAGTGAAAATAAACAAATAGGATCTAATTAAACTCTAGAGCTTCTGTACAGCAAAGGAAACAATCATTAGAGTGAATCGGCAACGAACAGAACGGGAAAACATTTTGCAGTCTGTCAAAGGACTAATATTCAGAATCTACAAGAACTAAAGCAGATTTACCAGAAAACAAACAAACCCATTCAAAAGTGGGTGAAGGAAATCAACAGACATTTTTCAAAAGAAAACACATATGAGGCCAACAAACATATGAAAAAATGCTCATCATCACTGGTCGTTAGAGAAATGCAAATCAAAACCACATTGAGATACTACCTCACACCAGTTAGAATGGTGATCATTAAAAAATCTGGAGACAACAGATGCTGGAGAGGATGTGGAGAAATAGGGACACTTTTCCACTGTTGGTGGGAGTGTAAATTAGTTCAACCATTGTGGAAGACAGTGTGGCGATTTCTCAAGGACCTAGAAATAGAAATTCCATTTGACCCAGCAATCCCATTACTGAGTACATATCCAAATGATTATAAACCATTCTGTTATAAAGACACATGCACATGTATGTTCATAGTGGCACTGTTTACAATAGCAAAGACCTGGAACCAACCCAAATGCCCATCAATGATAGACTGGAGAAGGAAAATGTGGCACATATACATCATGGAATACTATGCAGCCATAAAAAAACAGGGAGTTTGTGTCCTTTGTAGGGACGTGGATGAATCTGGAAACCATCATTCTCAGCAAACTGACACAAGAACAGAAAACCAAACACTGCATGTTCTCACTCATAGGCAGGTGTTGAACAATAAGAACACATGGACGCAGGGAGGGGAGCATTACACACTGGGGTCTGTTGAGGGGACTAGGGGATAGACAGTGGGGGGTAGGGAGGTTGGAGAGGAATAACACTGGGAGAAATGCCAGATATAGGTTTCAAATTCATATGTTGAAACCCTAACCTGCAATATGACTATTTGGAGACAGGGCCTTTAAGGAAGAAATTAGGCTTAAATGAGATGGAGACAGCAAACCACATTGCCATGTATGTACCTATGCAACAATTCTGCATGATCTGCAAGTGTACCCCAGAATCTAAAGTACAACAAAAAACATACATATTTTTTAAAAAAGTGTGTAGTACCTCCTTCTTCCTCCTGCTCTAGCCATGTAAAACATGCATCTTCCTCTTCACCTTCTGCCATGATTATAAGTTTCCTGAGGCGTCCCAATCATGCTTCCTGTACAGCCTGCAGAACTTTGAGTCAATTAAACCTCTCTTTATACATTACTCAGTCTCAAGTAGTTCTTCATAGCAATGTGAGAACATAATAATATATCATCATGGATAAATCTCAAAGCAAGTGTCAGATGTAATTGTGAAAAACTGAAAATAGACTGGGTGCAGTGGCTTGCACATGTAATTCCAGCACTTTGGAAAGCCAAAGTAAGAGAATCACTTGAGTCCAGGAGTTAGGGACCAGCCTGGGCAACACAGTGAGACCTCATCTCTACAAAATATTTGTTAATTAGCCAGGCACAGTGGTATGTGCCTGTAGTCCCAGCTACTCTGGAGGCTAAGGTGGGAGGATCACTGAGCCTGGGAGGTTGAGTCTGCATTGAGCTATGACTGTGCCACTGCATTGCAGCCTGGATGACAGAGCAAGACCCTGTCTCAAAAAAAAGAAATAAATAAAAGAAAAAAAGAAAGAAAATAGTAAATCTCCACTAACAGGAAAATGGATTTTAAAAATTGTGCTATATTCATAAAATAGATAATATACAGGAATTAAATTGATTTACAGATCAATGTATAACCATAATTAAATCTTAAAAACATATTGACTAAGAAAAGCAAGAAGCAAAATAGTATGTTAGCAGAAGGTTATTTATATAAGGACTGAAAACATGCAAAACCATGCTATATCTTGTTGATAGAACATAATAAAAATATTAGTGAATAATAAACACTAATTTAGAAAATAACCTCTGAAGAACAACTAAGGGAAATGTGATGAAGAAATGGTACACTGGGATTTCCAAATATAGCAACGATTTTTAATATCTTAAAAAAATCTAAAGCCAACATGTCAACATAGTAAAAATATCTATTAAAGCTGATTAGTCAGTAATGGGTGTTCATAATATTATTCTGTATTATTTTCTGCTGGTTCGAATATTTGAAAATAATTTTTTTAAACAACAACCTACCAGGTCTTTCTCCAATACTGTTCTCATTCACTGTTTATCCTTCTGTAAAATATCTTTCTAATATATTGTATAGCTCTTTCTTAATTTTATTTTTAGTATTTAAAATATTGAATAAGTTTTCATTTTTAAGAGCACTCCACTGGAGACATTTAATATTCATAATAAAGACATTATCAGTGGAGACTTTTTAATTTTAAGAAATGTTTATCAAATGACAAATTCCATAAGGAAGGGATTATTTCTTTTTGTTCTTGTCCTTTTGTCCCAATGCAATGCAACATGTCGACACATGCATAATAAATGCTCAGTAAATATTATTACATTCCTTAGAAAACAAAATCACTACTTCAGAACTTAAAAAGCACTCATTCCTTGTTTCTAAAAAGCATCTTAATTACTTTACCATAAAAAAGGGCTTAGTGGTCTTTTTGCTCTTTCCTATATACAGTAGATAATATTCACAGGCAAGTCAGAGAATATTATTGAAAACAATGGCAGGCCAGTATGGTTTTAAAACTGTACAACAACCCCTTCACTGATTATTTACACATAATAGAATATTTATTTAGGGAGGTCATACACACAATGAATATACATGTAATTTTATAATATAATTTCCATATTTTAATAGAATGGTATTAATGATGCTTTCATTTTTGTCTACAAGTAGCCTGAGAAAATGTTATCCAAACCAACTCCAAAGTTAATTCCAAAAGGGGAAGGTTTTTGGTGAGTGTGGTTTGGAAGGCAGCTATGCTCACCACTATACCACCAACGCTGCACGGTGAGTGTGGTTTGAATGACACAAGAAACCATCAGAGCAGGATATAGTTCAGGAAACACAACTACATTTGTGATAGGCACCCTCTAAGATAGCACTCAAAGATCCCTGCCTCCTGGCTTTTCCAACCTTGTGTAGTGCCCTCCTGGTATAGACTGAATAGTGGCACTTCAAAATTCATATGTTGAAACCCTAACCTGCAATATGACTATTTGGAGACAGGGCCTTTAAGGAAGAAATCAGACTTAAATGAGGTCATAAGGGTGGGACATGATAAGCTGCCCTTTTAAGAAGGGGAACGGTGGGTCTGTGTGGGGGGAGCTAGGGGAGGGACAATGGGGAGTGGAGAGTTGGGGAGGGATAACATGGGGAGAAATGCCAGATATAGGTGATGGGGATGGAAGCAGCAAACCACATTGCCATGTATGTTCCTATGCAACAATCTTGCATGTTCTTCACATGTACCCCCAAACCTAAAATATATATTTAAAAAAAAATTTAAAAAGCGTAACAGACACCAGAGATCTCTCTCTCTCTCTGTCTCTCTTTCTCCCCCTCCTCTCCCTCCCTCTTTTTGTTTCTTTCTCTCGTTCTCATCACTCACCCTAGAGGAAGTCAGCTGAAATACCAAAAGAAGCCCTGTGGAGAGGCCTCATCAGACCAGAAAATGAGGTCTCCTGCCAACAGCCACAATCACATGAATAAATCAGCCCCACTCAAGCATTCAGATGACAGAAACGCTGACAGCTTGACAACAGCCTCATGGTAAATCCTGAGACAGAATTACCTAGCTAAGCTAAGCTGAATTCCTGATCCTCAGAAACTATGTTAGATCATAGATGCTTCTCATTTTAAGTCACTAAGTTTGGGGTCATTTTTATACAGCAAGAACTTATTACTTTATTCAAAACCAGCTTAAAAGCCTGCTGTTAACTTTAATTGATATGATGCCAACCATTTTTATTCCATGATGTTTACCAATCACTACCCTCATTAGAATCCTTCATGACCCTCAACCTATCAGTTAGACGCACAGCCACAAGGAGTCCAATCAGTGGTATTTAGTTGCATCCAAGCACTACTTTTAAGGAGATTAATATCTTAATATCCATTCATCTTCTAACAACCAATATCCCAATATTCCAAATGAAAAGCAAGTCTTAGTGCTCTTTCGTGATTTAAATTTCATTCATTATGGCAAAGTTTAAAGCATCTTACACTCTCCTTTTCTTGGTTCTATATTAGCTATATTTAGTATTACAGAATTTCCTTTTTTGTTAATGTTGTTAAGTCCTTTTATTGTAAACAGGTTTTTAGCCATATTAAAAATTGTTTCCTGATAATAATGGGTTTTTGCTGAAATGCTTCATTTTTCCTTTTCTCTTGCTCATCAGCTGCTCTTCTGTTTCCCTTTCTCCAGCTGCTTATGTTATCACTTGCTTAATTTTCCCTTTCTCTTGTTGATTTTCTCTCAGCCTGTGTTCTTCTAATAGCAATATGCCTATCTGATGGCATGTAAAAACCATATTTCTCTTATAACATTTATGGGTTTTGTCTTTCTATCATTATCTTCTGAAATTTAAAAGCCTAATATTAGCCTGAATTCTACTGAAGAGATAACTGCAGAAAATTTGGAGAAAAGGATTGTTATTTCAAGGACATGAATGTAGCAGTTTGGATAGAAGAATGAAGACATCCTTATTAACATGCTTTGTGATGCTGGTTTTCAGTGGAAATAGTTTTCTCTAATACGTTTTAATTAATGCTGCAGAGTTAGGACTTCAGTGAATTTCCAGGTGAGTGAAGCCAACTGAATGTTAGCCGCTGTATATAGGGACCGGGTGAAGCCTTCAGTGGTAGGAATTAAGAAGGAAGCCCTCACAGGTCCTAAGATCACTAACTGACCAAGATTATCTAAGCTGTTAAATGTCTACCATTCAAAGGTCAAAATGATATCATTAAAAAATACCCTCCATGTACTTAAATATCTTACATTGTGGCAAACTGTATCTGGAGATCCAGGATTTAGAAGGGAAAACAAATGGAAGCACAGTGAAAGTCGGGGGTTGGGTCCCATCTGT
>PVKP010017471.1:0-46045 GCA_004027715.1 Plecturocebus donacophilus
AGAACACTGCAGATATTTCTGACTTTATTTTTAAAAATCTTTTCTTCTTTTAGTGCAATTTCACCTCTGACACAAGTTACTGAATACCAACTGGAACCGCTCCAAGAAGTGACTCTCCAGTATAGTTCCCCCCAAAAGGCTGACATTTGCTTTCAAATAGCAAGCTATCTGACCTTTTAACTTTCAATAATTTTAGTACAAAGTAGAACTGCTGTGTCATAGTTACAGAGACAGTAAAATTCTTTGCCTCTCTCTAGGTGTGTGAAATCACAAGAGATTCTAGTTGGTGACTATGCTAAACTTTTGGTTTGAGGAATTTTTTACTTTTCTCCTTCATATTTTTCTAATATATGCTTCTTTATTCTAGAGTAAAGAAAAAAAAACCTAGAATAAGACTCAAAAAAGTATAACTGTGAAAATGCAGTAAAAATTATAAATAAGGGTCTACTTAATTTAAGGGTGAAGAGTGTCAGAAAGAACTACACAAAACAGGCCTTTGAATCAGGCCTTGAAACCTAAATTACATATTTCTTGGAGACCTTTGGAGAACATTGTTCTTTCTCCAAAGGTTTCCAAGGAGAACACTAGGTGTGGGATAGAATCTAGTGTGGCTGAAATAGATATGAAGGACAAAGTTGTTTATAGCCAGATAAGATCCCCTTTTAGTCCACAACTTCTGGCAAGTCAGGGTAATTGGACATTTTCACAATTTTTGATGAAAAGTATGAAATCTGTGTAATCATGTCTAGTCAGCATGGTTTAATTCTCTTTCATTTTACATATACAATATAGATCAACATGAAAATTTTAAAGATGCTTTGGGAAAAATAACAAAGCCGTAACAGAGAAGAACATTGGATGGGATTCAGAAGACACGATTCTAGCTGTAGTTATGCCACTAGCTAACTAAAAGATCTTCAATAGCTACTTCACCTACTTTATCTTGTTTTTTTTCTCACTAAAGTCTTGAACTACAGGACATGTAATATCACTTCCCATCTACAGATCTAGAAATGTATAATTATAACCAGCACTTACTGAACTTTTACTGTACATCTGACATTGTACAAAGTACTTTTTTATATAGTACATAGGTGGTATAATTATCTTTATTTTGTAGATGAGGAAACAGGTTCAGAGAAATTAAGAACTCACTAGTCACATTATCTTGTTAAGATGGGCGAGCCGAGCTCAAAATTATGGAGTTGACTGGCTAAAAACTTTCCATGTTCAAGTTAATTTGATCAAGAGAGAAACATAGGACCATTGCAATTTAACCAGACAAAAATTCAGACAAATCCTTGGAGGTAAAGCATTCTTGAATAGGCAGGGCGTGGTGGCTCACACCTGTAATCTCAGCACTTTGGGAGGCTGAGGCAGATGGATCACATGAGGTCAGAAGTTTGAGACCAGCCTGGCCAACATGATGAAACCTTGTCTATACTAAAAATACAAAAAATTAGCTGGGTGTGGTAGCGTGTGCCTGTAATCCCAGCTACTCAGGAGGCAGAGGCATGACAATTGCTGGAACCTGAAAGGCAGAGGTTGCAATGAGCTGAGATCGCACCACTGCACTCCAGCCTGGGTAACAAGAGCAAAATTCTGTCCCCTCCACCCCCAAAAAAGAATTCTTGAATAAAGTGTTATGATGTGTCAGAAAAAAAGTCAGTATTATTGAATTAAAAAGCACAAATAAATTATGCTATAATTTCAAGAACAAATTCTTATAACACCAAGATAAACCCTTTACTAAAATTGCATTTCAAACTCCCACTGAATTCAAAAGATTTATACTTTGACCTTATTGGGAGAAAATAATCCTTTACCTATGTGGCAGAAATAAATTTAGTCAAATAAAACATTTATAATATAGTTTTTAACTGTCTTACCATGAAGCACTAAAAAAAAGTTATGTGATTTTAATGTTGCTCTTTCTAGAATTACTGATTTATGTACAACAATTCTTTAAGTTCCTAAAGAAAATATTTAGTTTTATCATATAGTCTCTTACTAAATAATTGAGTTATAATTAATAGTTTATTAAAAATAAGATTTCATTTCAGGTAAGAATTATTTTACATTATAGAAGAGTAGACATAATTCATTCTGCCTTCAATAAACACAATGGATGTAACAGCTCTGTCTACTGAAAGGTCCCAGAAGCAAAAATATACCAGTAGAACAAGCACACCTATGCCCTGATCTTGGTTTCTAATTACCATTCCTCGCTAAAAGCAAATGGGGCTCATTAAGAAATAGCTGATTCTAGTGCTGGGCAGGGAAAAGTTCAAAATGAGGCTGGTTCAACTTACTGTGAAGCAAGTGCTCCAAAAACGATGGGGCAAGTACAAACAGACATAAGAGTCAGTGTGAAAAGCCTGGAACTTGCCAAACCCGGGATGACTTGAGCATTACAAATGATAGTGACAGAATATCTGGGGCATGAGATAAAAATGTGAGGCCACAATGATACCAACAAATGAATGAAGAAGAAAAAGTTCTGACTTACAGTAGAATGCCACTAACAAATACTGAATAAATGATGGAATTAGTAGATCATGTTGACAACTATTGTGCTAATAATTTATTCAACCACAAATCACTAATAGATGCTAAACTTAGCAGAGAAAATCTGATGAGGAATCAGACATTTTCCTAGCCAGTATCAAAACATCTTCCCACAAATCACTTAAAAATTACAAAGGAAAAGTAGTAACTTCACAGAGTAACCTAGCAAAATACAACCTTAACTGACTTATCACAGTTATTGTCATCAGTTTTTGACCACACTGACATTATATGCCTTCAGATATAATGCCACGAGAAAGCTATAGGGTTTTTTCTGTGGTATTTGTACCAAAAGTACATAGCTCAACCTAATGATAAAGAAACAATCAGCAAACCTAAACTGATGGGCATTCTACCAAATAACTCACCTGACTTTTGAAAAACGTCAAGATCATGGGAAACAAAGATAGACTACATAGCTCAACTTAATGATAAAGAAACAATCAGCAAACCTAAATTGATGGGCATTCTACCAAATAACTCACCTGACTTTTGAAAAACGTCAAGATCATGAGAAACAAAGATAGACTGAGAAATTGTTCAGAATGAAGGAGGCTAAGGAGATACAATAGATGTAATGTGTGAACTTAGAATGGATTCTGAATTATGAAAAAAGCTTTAGAGGAAACTGTTGAGAAAGTTGGTGAAATGTAAATTAATGGACTGTGGATTAGATAATACTCTATCAGTGTTACATTTCCTGACTTTGATAAGTGTACTATGATTATGAAAAAGAAAATCTTAGTTTTGAGGAAATACATAGTAAAGGGCTTACAGAGAAAAGGGTAAGAGAACTGATTTATGCTTAATTCATCAGGGTAAAGATAAATGATAGATAGAAAGACAGACAGAGGACTAAATGATAAAGTAAATTGGAATAGAAAAGTAACTACTATTTTTACAGCTGTTCTGAAGTACATCAAAGTCTCTAAAATTTGAAATAAAACGAAAAATTCAAAATGGCAAAACCAGTATCCTAGGTAATTTTTGTTTGTTTGTTTTACCACTTGAGTCGCCATGTTCCCCCAAAATCCATCCATGGCAGCTGCTGGGATGAATGCCAAGTTTTTCAGCCATAAGGTAGCGAAATCTCGCAGAATCCAGATTACATCCACTTCCAATCACACGGTGTTTGGGTAATCCACTCAGTTTCCAGGTGACATATGTAAGAATGTCCACTAAAAATTTTGGAAATAATATATGTAAGTAAACCAAAACCAACTTCAACTGTTACGCAGCTTGGGGTGCCCAGGCTTCCCTTTCCCCACTTCCCCATGCCCCAAATGAGATGTGACCAGAAAGATGTAAATACTAACTTTTCATAGTTAGAGATAACAGGAATGAGAGAGATAAATACAAACTTTTAAGCCTTATATGAAGATAGCAAGACATGAAAAATGCAACACTGTGCTTTTACATTTGCATTATTATGTGAAACAAGAATACATAGAACCTTGCAGATTAACTTGAAGTTGAAAAAAATAAAACAGGTTGAATCAGATTGTCACTTAAGTTTCCCCAAATTTTAACATTTCATAATTATAATGATTATCATCATAAACCAAGAAGCCTTTGATTACTAATATACCTAATCCTGCTACCATAAATTTTTCTGGGCATGAGATATCTTTCAGTGAACAATTATGATAATACATAGTATTAAAATTTTCTATTTAATAAAAGAACATCTATGCTCTTAAAAATCTTTGCTCCAGTGTGGCATATAGCCTTGAAACCACAGAGAAAAATTTTGCTGGTCCAGACAGGATCACAGCACTTGCAGGCTAAGCTGTAAAAATTTAAAAATGTGCACACAAGGAGGGTGAAGAGCTGAAAGTTAATCCTGCAGCCTCCACCCCCACACTCATCTGTAGACAATGGCTGAGATAATTCAAGGACATTTGGTACAGGATAACTCTTCCTTGCCAACTTTGATCCAGCGGAAGTGACTCCCTGGAAAATCCAGCTGTGAAGCTGTATCTAGAAAGTTGCATAATCATTTAGCGATGCCTGCCTGAGGCACAGGATGCATTAACTCACTATGTGCTAGCTACTTGTCATTCCTGTTCTACATCTACCTGGCAAACATATATATGTATGAGAAGTTTTATATCTAAGACTGAACCATTTCACAAACTCCAATCTGGGTTTGCACAGAGTAAAAATATGGAAATAACCTCTGTCCTTGCCGGCTCCCAACTCTCAATACTCAAGATTTCTCTATGTGAATTGTAAGAGATAATCAATCCGTTTTATTTACTATTTTTAAAATGTACCTGCTATGCTCACCAACATGCAGTAAGTTTGGTGGCATCTATAGACAAAAGCAGTGTCAAATGGAGCACATTTTAGCTGTTAAGGCTAAAAAAGTGCATTCTTTCTAGTCAGAAGCTTTAATGTTCATACTGTAGATGTTAAGTTAGACAGGAAAGCAATTTTTAAGTCACAGCATTTGGTGTTAGCATCTATTTGTTCATCAGTACAGTCTATTTCTATCTTTAAAAGAGATTTGTTTAATGGCTTTCTTACATGCCTCTTTTCAAGGGTGATCTGTTTCAATTCTGTATATTGGGATTTTCCAGAAGACAAAAAGTCAAATGTTAAAATGTTTCTTACAAATTGAAACTATATTCAAATGTTTCATTCTGCATCCCAGGATAATCTTTACAAAAATTTTTAAAAGACTTTAGAATCTATAACCAAGTCAGATCAAGCAAAAACACGAAATTGCTTTTTTAAAAAATTTATTATGTTTTTAAATTTATTTTTTAGAAAGAGAAAAAAAGAAAGAGAAAGAGGGGCTGGGCACGGTGGCTCATTCCTGTAATCCCAGCACTTTGGGAGGCTGAGGTGGGCGGATCACCTGAGGACAGGAGTTCATACCAGCCTGGCCAACACAGTGAAACCCATCTCTTTAAAAAAAAAAAAGAGAGAGAGAGAGAAAGAAGAAGGAAGGAAAGGAGAGGGAGGGAGGGAGGGAAGGGGAGGAAGGGAGAGCAGAAAAAAGAAAGAGAGAAGGAAGGCAAAAGAAAGAGAAGAAAGGAAGCTGTCATGAAATTGGCTTTATATAAAACTCTTCAACATTTTTCAAACATTTGGTCTGGAACAGAGGGCACTTGTTTTGCAAACACCGCCAGGGCCAATAAAAGAAGACATGTAAATTGCTTCTGTAAGTGAATACTGGGACTGATTTTAGTCCAAAATAACAACAAAAAAACCCCGAAAACACTGAACTTAACAGAACAGAGACTGAAAGTATTACAATAATACCTGGGTTGGAAACCACAATTATGATGCAATCAGGACTGTACTTGACGATCTGAGGAATAATGAATTTGAAGACATTAACATTTCTCTGCACCAGATTGAGACGACTCTCCCCCTCTTGCTGACGGACTCCTGCAGTTACCACTACAATCTTAGAATTGGCAGTCACGGAATAATCTTTAAAAAGAGAGGCAAAAACAGGTACTTTAAATGCAACTCTTCAATAAAACATATCCTATATGATATGCTCTAAAAGCCTAACCACACATAAGATGCTAGAACAGATATGTGAATTAAGTTCTCTGTATTGTAAGCGTTTGAAGTTTAATGCTCCCGTGGCTCCTTTTTTCTCCTTTGAACTACACTGCAATAATCCAAACATCAAAATGCCTCAGAAAATGAAGATGAGTCCAAAATATGTTTTTGGCTATGAATTCAATGAACTATCAGGAATAAAATGAAGTGTAAACAACGCCAACAGGTAGCCAAAAAAAAAAGAAAAAAAAACTGAATCAATTTTAAGTTACTTTTATCTTAAAAAGTTAAATTTAGGAAGGGCAAGAAGGCACTGAAGTGTTTGGTTTTATCTGGAAACTAAAACTTGGATTTCTAACATGTTTGCAAGAAGCTTATTTACTTTTTATCACTGCAAGTTTCCCAGGAGATTTTATTTTTTTCTTAAGGAAGTGTGTCCTTTTTAAAAATATACAGATATTGCAATTTGATGTGATCATTTGACTCAATAGTTATGGATGATTCACATAATTAAACTGGATTGCAATGTACCTTTTGATGGTTATTAATACTTTGGTTCCTCTCCCATAAAACGGAGGTAATTATAGTCCTTACATTTCATAAGGTTGTTGCAAAGATGAAGTTAGATGAAATACTATGTGCAAAATATTTCACATGGTGCCCAGAATGTCACAAATTTATAAATAATAGCTATCAAGGCATTGAAATTACCTTGTACCAATACTTTTGGGGTCTAAAACATGCCTGTTCTCAGATACATAGAAACAAGCCATTGTAACACAATAGCCCAAAATGTTACATATAAAATGCGTAGAAGGTATGTGGGAGAGGGTTAATAGAAGTGATAACTTCAGTTTAATCTTGAGGATAAACTGGACCCAGAAGAAAAGAAGAAACTGCCAAACCAGATTCGCCAGGATGGGAAGACTAATTTTAAAACAGAGACTGAGGGAGAAGAGGAGGAGGATGAGGCATGAGGAAATGCAGGTTGTATCCAAATTGAGATCTGTGCAGGCCGTGCTACAGGTTTTAGAATATAGACAAAGGTTTATAAAAAGACAAGAATTTTTCAGGAAAAGAATGCATTCAAACTTTCATTTTAGAGAATACATCTGTTTTAGGATAAAGATAACTAGTGTGGAGTGTGGAATACATAACCATTTTCTACATATACTTCCAATGGGAAAATGTCAATTTGCTACGTGTATATTTTAGCAGTAGCAAGTGGGTTTCTAGAAATGGATGAAAGAAAATTGGCCTATAGAAGAAAGGTGGTAAGATAAACCAAATAATGCTATAAATCCAAGGTGGTATTTCCTCTTAGTGACATATAAATGATCATTTATGGCTAGCGAACTCATTTTAGGTAGCTGTCCATTAATAAATGAATATAAAATATATTAGAAATAAAAAGTAGAATATAGTAGAGACATAAGAAGAGCTTTTTATAAAAGGAGGAAAAAGTGGAAAACATTTTATAATTGTATAAAAATTTTGCAATAATTTGAATTTACTAGATTATAAATATTTTATTAACAGGTATTGAAATAACTGTTCCAAAACTTCAAGTTTTCCTACTCAAAAATAAATCTACTATGCTGTAAAATGAATTCCAAATGTATTTTTGGGGACATGAAAAAAATTAACATTTGTTCACTTTGGGCATTAAGTGAAATTACCTTTATCTGCCACAATTTTGGGCGTCTGAAGAAATAAGCTCCCATGCTGCAGATCCATCATTTCTCCTTTAAGTTTATCTTCCAAAACATCCACAAGAGCAAGTTCATCAGCCAGAGACTGTAAATGCAAAAACAGGCATTAGAATCCTAAGCTACTGTAGGATGCCTCGGCTCAAAATCTAACCCAAAGATCTTTACATGGCTAAGTACCAAAGTTCAAAACATCTTGAGAATTTTACCATGGAATAAGATACTCAACTAGGATTCAGTTCACATGATACGAACTATACCTTAAGAGCATATAGACTGAAAGATTCATTATGAAACCAGCTTAGTTCAAGAGTAGGCTCAGTCAATACAAGTCTACATATTAAGAAGAGGGAATAGTGAAAATAAAAATACACTCCAGCTCAGAAACAACCTTGGGCAGCGTGTCCATTCTTGAGGTCACCCCAATTTGGAGGTTTTCTGAGAGGGTAGATTTGGCTTAAATCACCAGGAGCATGAGTTTACTTTAGAGTAGGATTTGAAACCCAAGTTGAAGCTTGGAATCTTTGGGTTGGCTCTGATCCGCTCAAATGTCTTAGTGGGGAAAGGAAGGCGAGTTTTATGGACAGGGTCTAGGATTGAGAGATTTTTTCACAGGCGATCACTCCAAATGTGTGCCTGAGGCTGGCCCAGTTTCAGATTTCGTTTTCTATTCCAATTGTCATTCTCTGTCCCCTATCCAAAATAAAATCTAAAGTAATGAATATACTATCTAATCTTAATCTGAAATCATATATATATATATGTGTATATATATATATTTAATTTTTTTTTTTTTTTGAGACGGAGTCTCTCTTTCGCCCAGGTTGGAGTGGAGTGCAGTGGTGCAATCTTAGCTCATTGCAACCTCTGCCTCCTATGCTCAAGTAATTTTCCAACCTCAGCTGGGATTACAGGTGTGTGCCACCATGCCTGGCTAATTTTTGTATTTTTAGTAGATTTGGAGTTTCGCCATGTTGCCCAGGCTGGTCTTGAACTCCTGACCTCAGTTTTGCCCTCTCAAAGTGCTGGGATTATAGGCAGGAGCAACCACCACAGGCCTGGAATAATAATTTTTTTCAGTGTTCTTGGAATCTCTACATAAAGTGGAAGAAAAAAAGGAAAAGAAAAATGTGGTTGGTCTAGACGCATCTAAACAAGCTGTCAGCAATCAAATTCCATTATCTTATGGAAGTCATAACTTATAAACTGTTTAAAAAGTGGTTATCCCTTCTATTGAAACATCACCAGAATCCTTGCTTTTATTGTTTCTATGGCTAGTAGCAAAAATATCAGCTAAGTAGAATATATCAATACTGGGGCCCAGTTAAAAATGCCAATACAGTCATTTCTTAATATACGATACTCAAGGGATTGGTTCCAGAACTGCTGAGTGTACCAAAATCTGGGTATAAGCAAGTATACAAAATGACAGTATTCACGGGATGTGAAAGACTCTCTGTATATGTGGGTTTTGCATCCCCTGAATACTGTATTTTCAATATATGTTTGGTTAAAAAAAATCTGCCTGTAAGTGAACCTGCCCATATTGTTCAAGGATCAACCTGTTCTAAGAACAGTAGTGTGATCAGCTACACAGGTGAAGAGTGTAGGGTGTTAATTCGGTGGGGGGGCCAGAAGTAATTGGAGTTCAGGAAGCACTTTGAAGAATAAGGTGGAGTAGCTCAGGCGGCAGGGGCCACCAGCAGGAGATGCGGCAGAGAGCTGGGAGACAACAAACAAGAAGAGCTAACCTACTTAGCTTGCTAGATAAAGTAGGTCTCGCTCCCTATACGACAATGAATAAACACCGTTGTCTGCTGCTAAAATCTAAGTGGCTAGCCGGTCTCACAAAGTGAGTTACAGTGGGCTTGCTTGTGAGGGTTTCTCTTAGACTGAAAGCATCCTGATGGCTGAATGAGTCCTTAGTTCTGAGCAACCAAACTACTTACAGTTTTTTTAAATGACCGTTCTGTGAGTTGGGGATCACGTACAAAACATTTCTTCATTTCCAGTTATATCAAATACTGGCATTAATTTTTACCTATCTTTACTTAAACATGTTTTGACATCTTTAAAGCGGCTTGTTGTTTTGCAACCTCTGAGAAGAACACACAAAGTTCTCATTTGTGTTTTTTAAATTCTAAATTAATGCAATATAACTTAATAATAGCTATAACGGTTCTATTAAGGTACGGAGCACTGGGAATATCATTCTTATTTTAGTAACATCACATGTGTGCTGCAAAAGTCAACAGGGCAAAACAATTTAGTGCTTAAGTAGAAAAGGATGTCACAGGATCTCAGATCCTGTCTCTTTGTTTCAGTGGGTGTAGAGAATTGCCTGAGAAGTGCATACTCTGCTAATAAGGAAGGAAGAGATCCAACACTTAAATAATAATAATTAAAATGACGAATTTAGCTGCATCTGCAGCACTGACTATCCCACAAATGGAGAGGCATGCAAATAGAGGATGTATGACTAAGTACTGGTGCTGCTGTTTGACTTAAATAAATCTCCCTCTGTATTCACATATTTTATAAAATGAACTTACCATACATGTACTTCACTTAAGCTGTAAGTATGTTTAAAATGTTTGAAACAGCAAGATTTAGATTTACTTAAAAAGCAGTATTCTTTTTATGGATCAAGGTCAGTTAGATACCAAAATACCACTTTTGAAAGCTTACTTAATATAACACTAAAACTGCTTTTAAAAACATATTTATTTTTACTCCTGTGACAGACTTAAAAAAAAAAAAAAAAAAAAGCTTTTAATCTAAAGTCTTGTGCGGAACAGACACAGCCATATATTCTGCCTTTTATTCCTCCTAAGTAATACATTACTATCACCAGTACCTTAGTACTTGATGGTTTTTATATCCAAGTGTTGGCCGGGCAAGGTGGCTCATGCCTGTAATTCCAGCATTTTGGGGGACCGAGGCAGGTGGATCATCTGAGGTCAGGAATTTAAGATGAGCCTGACCAACATAGTGAAACCCTGTCTTTACTAAAAATACAAAAATTACCAGGGCGTGGTGGCATGCACCCTGTAGTACCAGCTACTCGGGAGGCTGAGGCAGGAGATTCACTTGAATCCAAGAGGCAGAGGTTGCAGTGAGCAGAGATTGTGCCACTGCACTCCAGCCAGCCTGAGAGACAGAATGAGACTCTATCTCTCTCACAAAAAAATTTATATATATATAATATCTCCAAGTGTTTAGATATGTGTAAAATTTGTGGGAGGAAAGGGTATAACCTTTCTCAAATAATTAACTAAATGGACAAGTGCCATTCATTCAATAGTTTGTGTTTCTTCCCCTCTGAAATGCTACTTTTATATTATTATTAAATACTATTTGAGCATGTTTCTGGCTGAAATGCCAAACCTGGCTTGTACAAATACCAAATTTTAATTATGTTTTACTTTTAAGCCAAGTCTTGCACTGCAAAACTACTTTGCAATTTGTACATACCTTGCTCCTCCTAAGAGCTTTGTTATCTGAGTTTGTACTACAAGAACATGGCTACAGTTGACTGAAGCAAAGATAAACAATCAAATCAAAGACAGGCTTAGAAGCTAAGGATCTAAGATAATCCTGTCTGAAAGTTCTTCATGACCCTTACAACATGATGACTTAGACATTCAGTTCCTCCTCTTGGTGGCTAAAATGCAGAGCCTGAGATGGATAATGGGGCAAAAGTAAAGTCTGGCAGTAGAAGATGTAAAAAAATCAAAAGTTATGACCAAAGTTTGACAAAATATGAGTGCACCTTATAAGTAATAGCAGGAAATATTCATTTATCATATAAGTGACTGGCATTAACCTACTACTCAGGTATACACTTATGATAAAGTCTCTGCTGCGATAGAATGCATCAGGAAGGAAACAGGAATTAAAAAAACAAAAAAATCTGGATAATCTCTGAAGGTAGAAGTGCTCTGAAGTGCATAAGGCAGCGAGATGTTGAAACTATTAGGAAGGAAATTTACCTTATTTGGGAAGGCAGGAAGGACCTGCCTGCAAAGGCATGCATTTGCAGTAAGATCTGAATAAGAAGGGGTCAACCCTGTGGCCTAGGGAAGAACATTCCAAGTGAAGGGAAATGCAAGTAAAGGAGTTTAAGCAAAAATGAGGTTGGTATTTGGGAGTCAGAAGGCAAATAGAAGAGATGAAGTCAGAGATGGTACCATCACGTTGCACTGGCAGGTCTGTTGCCTCTGTGTGCATGGCACCCCAGGAGTTGTGTGCTCTATTGCTTTGCTCTGAGAAATGAGCAGGGAGGGGTCTGTGAGGCCTCATGGGATTTTATGTATGTGTGTGTGTAGCATACGTGCACTGTAAAATGACTGGAAAGTTTTGAGTAGGGGAGCCACTAGTTTTATGAAAGCTCCCTATGGTTATTATGTAAGCAATGGGCTGCAGAGAGTGAGCAAAAGTAGACGCCAAAAATAATCGAGTTTTCCTATGGTGGGACACTGTACTAGGGAGCCTTAGTGGGCTTTGCAAGTCTAGCTACCACATGTCCCTACTCAACCTCTCTGATGCTATACTTTTATTTAACTTCTGGGGCAAAGTACACCATCTATGAGCTCAAAAAGGGCAGATCTGGCATGTACTCTCTGTGTGATCTTAGGTGTTTGGTTTTTGTTTTTTTCAACAATAAAGTATAGATGACAATATCCTCTGACAGGTTCCAGAAAGGAATAAATGAAGTAATAAACACCCACATGCGGAGTTATTTTCCTTTCTCTATTAAGCTAGTGGGATTTCTAATCTTTACCATGTATTAACACAATTTTGAACCACTTTTATTTTTATCCATTAAAATAATATTTAGCCATTTTAATTGGTTAAATTATCTTTCAACAAGTCAATCATTCTTTCCTGTATTTATGTTTTCAAAAATCTTCTTCTTTATATAGTCTCCACATAATTTCTAAAGCAACGTACTCCATTTTGCTAAAGATAAAGGGAAAAGGAACACTAGATTGAAAACAGGAATCAGCCAGGCGTGGTGGCTCACACCTGTAACCCCAGCACTTTGGGAGGCCGAGGAAGGCAGATCAACTGAGTTCAAGACCAGCCTGGCCAACATGGTCAAACCCTGTCTCTACTAAAAATACAAAAAATTAGCTGGGTGCGGTGGCGGGTGCCTATAATCTCAGTTACTTGGGAGGCTGAGGCAGAAGAATCACTTGAATCTGGAAGGCAGAGGTTGCAGTGAGCCAAGATCACACCATTGCACTCCAGCCTGGGCAATAAGAGGGAAATTTCACCTCAAAAAGAAAAGAAAAGAAAAGAAAAACAGAAATCACTCTGAATCTGAAGATTCCAAATCCGTTAGCAGCAAGGCCTAGTCTCTAAAGTCCTTGAGTTGAGCCGAAGTGTTGTCTAACTCTAGGTACAGTCTCAATGAAACTATTTACTGAAGAGAATTTAAAATTTGCAATTACAACAAACCTAGAGGTACTTCTTATAGAATCATGATAGCTCAGATATAGTTTCCTGAAAGGTCCAAATTTTAAGATTAACAAAAGGAAAAGAAAAATCTTTAGCTAGTATTTAATTAATACATTTATTTTTTCTAAATGCCTAAATGCTAGCATTGAATAAAAAGAAAATTGTAAAGTCACTATGGCGAAGAATTCAGAGCTGGGTCAACATACAGCCCTTCCACTGCCATGTGTGAGACTGTGGACAGGCCCTTTGAGCATTAGCTATGTCATCCAACACCAAGTATATAAACAGTTCCTATGTCCTACGGTTATTTAGGAGAAAGCATTTTATCTTTGAATATGGCAGGTACTCAATGTTTTTTTCCAAAGAAATGTAAGCTGAAATACTTTTTGTTTTTATTGGCATGAACAGTGAGCAAGAAATTGTGGTTATTTAAATTCCCTGTAATCTAGGAAGCTGCTATCCTAAATGATAGTTACCTAGTCCACTGCTATCTAGAAGGAAATGCAAAAGTATAAAACTGTCATTGATGTGCACTACGTTTTTTAGTTTTTTGTTTTTTGTTTTTTTTTGATCACTGTTTCTCAGTAAAGATTCAGTTTGCTGGTTTAGAATTTAAACTTTGAAAACAGAAATGTGCTTGGTTAGGGGTTATTCAGGCAGCCTTTACATATGACACAAACGGACAGTGTATTCTGAAGGCAGAGAGCATTTTTGTTCTTGTTCCTACAGTTAAGGCACCCGTCAGAAGAAATAAGGAATCAGTTCAGTGAGATAAATAAGGAAAGGGCTTCTTTCCTCAAGCCTTTGAGAACTAAAAAAGCGTAACTGTGGTTTGAACTATAAGGGATACATTTAAGGTAAGGCAAAAAGCTTACGGAGGTACATAGGAAAAATAGAGCCTTGAGAAGTGGATGGTGATAATACTACAGTATTAGTGTTAAATCTCCTGATATTGATAATTACACTGATTATCTCAGAACATGTCCTCTTCTTAGGAAATGTACTCTAAAACAGGGGTCCCCAACACCCAGGCCATGGACCAGTACTGAATCTAGAGAATCTAGCTAATGCCAGATGATCTGAAGTGGAACAATTTCATCCCCAAACCATCCCCCTACTCCAAATCTGTGGAAAAATTGCCCCCCATGAAACTGGTCCCTAGTGCCAGAAAGGTTGGGGACTGCTGGTCTTAAGGACTTGGAAGTAAAGGGCAGATATCTGCAATTTATTCTCAAATGGTTCAGAAAAGAGCCATATATAGGCAGATATAGACACATGTCATAGGCATATGTATCTATTTCTATAGATCTCTGTATCTATAAATCTATCTATAAACATATATACAAATATATGTATATGTACGTACAGTGAGAAAGCATAAAGGACAAAATGTTAAGAATTGGTAAATATAAGTGAATTATTTGTGAAAGTTTTATGTTTTTACTATTCTTACAAATTTTCTGTAAATCTGAAATCATTTCAAAATAAAACCATTAGGTAAAAGTTTGAGGGTCATAATAGGATATTCCCACAACCTCAAAAAGCCATGCATGGCACAGATTACTTATTAAAGGAGAGAAAGGGATCTTTGCATGGAGGAGGCTTGCTGTGACCACTTTAGCCCGGGGATTAAGTTCAGCAGTAATGAGACAAGTTAAACATCATGTGCCTCCTGATGATCTGCACAGAGAAGGACATGACATCACCTAGTCCTAACCCCACCCAAAAAATTCAACCCCAGCTAAATTACAAGAAAACATCGGACAGACAAATTGAGGGACATGCTACAGAACTCAACTGGATGCTATCAAAATGTCAATGACACAAGAAACAAAGAAAGGTTGAGTAATCATTCCACATCAGAGAAGAATGAAGAGACATGACAAGTAAATAAAATTAATTATCTGGGACTGAAGTGAAAATAGCTATAAATGGCATGATTCTGACAACATGGAGAATTTTAAATGTTAATAGCGTATACTGGATGACAGTATTGCATCAGTGTTAAAATCTCTAAGTGTAGTAACTATTATGGTCATATAGTGAGAATATAATTGTTTTAGGAGATACATGCTTAGATATTTTAAAGTGAAGTGTGATTACATCTACAACTTTAAATTGTTCAGGAAAAAAGTCTTTAAAGATATAATAAAATCCCAAGGTGCCCTAAGAAACTGTGTACACATGCTGAACTTCTCTATCATCTATGGTGTTCTTGAAAGGTACCTTTCCCAGAATGCTGATAGCACACGCCATACCAACTTGTCCAACACCCACTACAGTGATCTTATTGTTTGGGACTGTTGTCTCTTCTTCTGCAACTGGTGCAATGAGTTTTTCCTTAAGAGTTGCCATTTTGCACTGCAAGGAAAGAATCAAAACATGACACATGTATCTGCATATAAAATCCAAATAGAAATTATCCTTAAAATGTTATTGTTGCAATTTTGAATTCAAGTACAACTTAAAATCAGCCTAATGATATTCTAGAAAGCAGAATATATTTTAAAGAACCACGAGACCCATTTAATGGAATAATTCATTAAGGTAAAAACTTTCATGAAGTCCATTAGAATTCTTCTCTTCAGCCTATGATTCCATGTATGTATTTAATAAGTTGTGAAATGTCTGGCTAAAAAACTGTGAATATTTATGTTTAAATTAGCTAATTTGTTTCTGTTTCCCCTATGAAAAAGAATGTACATATATCTACGTAAACTAAGTTTGGGTCTAGTATTAACCTATATTTAAGCTTGAATAAAAAGAATAAATGGCCAATTATAAACATAATTTCTACTACCAATGATTATTTTCATTCTTGGAAGATAGGGACTGTTTCTTCTACTTTCTCTCACATAAAATGTGTTACAGAGTACTGGACATAGAATGTATACTTAATACATAGTGACAATAAAATGAGAATGAATATTTTTTATGCAACGTCTACAAAAATATCACCCTGAGTTCCTTTTAGGGCACCTAAGAAGCTTCTTGGAAGGCAGGTAGACATTTAATACATTGTCCTTTCAGGGGATCACATTCGGTGAATATCAGCCTCTGAACCAGTTTCTGTCTAACCATCCAAACTAAAGCCCACAAAAAGTTAAAAAAAAAAAAAAGTAACCTGTTGGAAAATGAATGATCTGTACAGTAACACCAAATGTTATTTGCGCTATCAGATAACCAGATGTTTTCTTGATAACTGAAAAAAATATTAAAATCTATTGAAATAAACATCAATTCCATGGCAATTTATAATACACTAAATATATACCACCCTGCCTTCTTGAACAGAGAATACAGATGGCAAATAAGCCTTTTCTTCATAATTACAATGACCCTTTGTAACGTCCATTATTTTCATTTGCTTTTTACTTTTCATGTCAGACTGTCGCATCTGAGGCCACCATACCCGTCTCAAACTGTGCAAGTGCTTCGTCTAGTTTTTAATTCTAATGTGCAACGGACTAAGCAATAAATCTAGTTTATTAACTGTATATGTAAAGTAAGAGGTAGCAAAACTCTGAGTTGGAATAAAGTATCTGAATTTGGAGACAACTGTGTAACAACTATTTTATTTTATAGCTACTTTTTCTCCAAAAAATATTTTCCCCCATCTTAAGGATAAATTAAAGGTAGATTCTTTCCCCTTTACAGATCATACAGTTTCCTAGTGGATGCTAGAGAGAGAAGATGCAATGTTGTGCAAATGCCTCTACAAATAGATGACCTTGAAATAAAACGTGGCCTGCATTTTAAGCAGACTCAGAAGAAAGAACGCTGCAGCTCTTCTTGAACGAAGACACACATGAATAGTTGTTTTGCACTCAAGTTTATTGTTGTTAGATGGTTTGTTTAAGTTCAGTTTGGTATATAGGGAGGCCCAGGAAGCAGTGGAAAATGAAAATCCAGAAACGGTGGCTATATAAATACAGATTCGTTGTTCTGACAGACCTTTTAATTCAGAAAACTTCAGGCTGTACAATTTAAAGGCTCGAGCCAGATTTTCTGTCAGATTTTTCTGGAGAAAGTGCTTTTCTTTAATTTTTCTTTAAAAGGAGTTTTAAGAAATGAGAAGAAAATGGTCTGCGTGATATGCAGGCTTATGCCAACATCGGAGTGCAGGATAAGGAACAAGAACGAAAAACAGGGTAAAAATCTCTGAGTCTCGGTCCTTTATGTCTCCTCACTGCTGTGGATACAAATCATTAGAAATAAATGAGTGCTGGTCAGGAGCGGTGGCTCACGCCAGTAATCCCAGCACTTTGGGAGGCCGAAGAGGGCGGATCACGAGGTCAGGAGATTGAGACCAGCCTGACCAACATGAGGAAACCCCGTCTCTACTAAAAATACAAAAATTAGCCGGGGGTGGTGGCGCGAGCCTGTAGTCCCAGCTACTTGGGAGGCTGAGGCAGAAGAATTGCTTGAGCCTGGGAGGCGGAGGTTGCAGTGAGCCGAGCCGATATCATGCCACTAAACACCAGCCTGGGCGACAGAGAGAGACTCCGTCTCAAAAAGGAAAAGAAAAAAAAAGAAAAAAAGAAGAAAACCAATGAGTGCCTTCATTTCAGGAGCAAAGATCCTCTTTGCCGAATCTTTTTTACTGTAATCCTTTAAAAATTCAGCTTTTGCTTTTGAATTCCTCCCCTCCTCCCAAGCCCCAGGCTCTGACTGCGGCCAGTACTGCTCGCCGCGCAGAAACCACCTCTCCCTCAGGGCACAGGCAGCACAGAACAGCAGATCACGAGGGCGGGCAGAAGCCAGAGATCTCCCCAAGTAACGTCTGTGGGGACAAGCTTAGGACTCCCTCACTCGGAGCACCCAAAGCTGGTAAAGTAAATGAAGCACGTAAGCATCAAGAAAAGAAGCCAGGAAGGAACTGGCGCGTGGGAGAGCCAAAGGCTGGGAGAGCCGGGTTAAGATGAGCGCGGGGCCAAATGTGCTGGTCATCTAACGCCTTTCTCCTCAACCCGGCCAGCGCAGGGGCATTTCCCTATTACCATGGTAGTATATTCAAATATTCTAGGTAAAGACCGTCCAGCCTTCATAGACCACCTGGTTCTTTCCCCGTCCCCCAGCTACTCGGGCACGTGTCCCGACTCCCGCCAGCAGGCCGCGGGGGTGATGTGGCCGCCATGAACCAACCAAGGACAAGTAGGGCCCGGTTTTAGCTGCAAATGCAACAAGTCTCTCTCTCTCCCCTGAGAGAACCCCCTTGGGCCGCAGCCGCCCCCCTCCGCCCGGGCACCGCCCGCCCTGCGCCCTAAACCAGGAGGCAAAGTCAGGGCCCGGGGCCGGATGCTCAGAGCTAAAGGCCGCGGAGGACAGCCGTGCTCCTGGGTCCTTCCCACGTCTCCCCGCACAATTACTCCCCCACACGTCCCCCCCAGCTTGTCCGTGAGCCAGGGTTCAGGGTCCTGAGCAGAAACCTACCAGGAGAGAGAAGGCTCTGGAGACCGCAGAAACAGCGCTGCGGAGAAGACAACGTCCGCTGCGTGCGTCGCCTCCGGCGCCGGATCCGCCAGGAGGGAGGGGGCGGGGCCCAGCACCTCCGCAGCCTCGTGGGTTTCTCCATTGTGATTGGAAACCCGAGCACCGCCTGCCCCTCCCCTCGGCTCGCTCAGTCCCCTTCAAGGACACGGGCTGCAGTGTGCGCGCTCCCTCCCCGCCCGCCGGAGGACGAGGTCACCTTCCTGAGGCCTCCGCGCTCAGCTGTCTCACATCTCACAGGCTCTCCGCGTTATTTCTAAAACTTGCCCATCCCCGACTCTTCTGGACTTCAACGCTCTTGTTCGATTAGATCTAGTCCAAATAGGAATAGATTTCTATGTTGCATTTCAGTTCAACTTTAAAAGACTTAAAACAATCCATCTGAATTTAGATCATCTCCGTTTTAAAGTTCATTTGATGAAAATAACTTTTTTTTTTTGACCTGTTTCAACAAACACGCACTGATTGCTTATTCGTTGCCTGACAAGACCAGTGAGGCCTGGTCCCTGCCTTCTGAAGTTCCTCTACAAATTCACCGGGTCTCAAGGTCAGGCTTTACTCTTTAGCGGCAATGGTGGGACCACTAAGTGAGAGGCACTTACTTTTTAGTCCTTGAGCAACTCCAAAGCTGGATGTTGTCATTCATTCTGTCTTCAACACTCAGCCAGTGCTTGGTACCTTAATACAACATTGATGACTAATGAATGAATGATAAATTGATGGAATTCTGAAGAGTCTGACTTCAGTTCTGTTTTCTAATAATTAAAATGTTTTCAGATATACCCATCTCACAAACTCCCTGCATGTGAAGTTTTTTTTTTTTGTAAATGCATATTTCTTGTAAATGACCACTAATTCTGTAATGATTGCTTCAGTTTCTTCTCAGTGCCAAGCATTGGAGGTACAAACATAAATTTAACTCGATGCTTTTTGAGGTGTTCCTACTCCAATGGAGATAGACAAGTGGGCAACCTATTTCAATTACAAAACAAGTGATAAGTGGCAATAGTAATTTGTTTAAAGTACAATAAAAATTCAGAGTAAAGAACCACTAAGAAAAGGATATGTTGAGAGGAATTCATAAGCCTCAAACTCTCTTAGCATAAATCATTCAGCTAGTGGCGACTTTGAATGATTGAAGATATAGTCCAATTACAAATTAAAATACGATGATGAGGAAAAGAGCTTGGAGGATAATCTCAAAAGTATTACATTACCCCTAAATCCAAGTTTGAAGCAAGAATAGCCAAGTCAGCGTAGCAAGATACCTAGAAGCCACCCTAGGCTTCTTTTTCTCCTACTTTGCAAAACAGTCGCTCACTAGGCTCTGCAGACTTTAATCGAAATATCTCTCCACTCATTCCTCTTCTTGCCATCCCCATTACTGTGCAACTTTGGAGATGAGGTAGAAAAAAAGTGAAAAGAGGTTTCTATTTCCTTCCTCTAGCCTCACGTCCATTCCTCCCCACAAGGCGTGCTAATCTGATTGAACCAAGTGAATGCTCTAGTTTATAACCCTAAATACCAGGAGAGCATACTACCACCCTCAAACGTTTGAGAATTATATACCCTGGCAAGTTATCTTTCATGTGTAAAAGACAATTTTATATATACAATGATACAGAAAATATATTCCCCATACGATTCTATTTTGCAATGAATCATTGGGAAACTATTTGCCAACATATTGAAAAAGAAGCAAAATTAGGAATCCAAGAAAGAGGAAAATAATGGCATAAAAATATAGGCAATGATGGCTAAACCAATCGAGAGAGAGGGACAAATAATTCCCAGAAATGTAATTATAAAACTGAATGTTAATGTCAAAAATTGTCAAAAGAATATTTGTCGAAAGAAGAATATTGTTCTTTGAAAAAAATATTTATTGAGGACTTCTTCTGTGACAGGCACTGTTTCAGTAATCGAGACACACAAATGCCTGCTCATGAGGGACACATGTTCTAGTGGAGGATCATAGATAACAAACAAGTTACTGTATTTAAAATGATGGGATAAAGAATGTAAACATAACAACATACAAGTTCCCTGTCTGGGCTTTTTCATCCTGTGGGCCGTTGTGAACAATATTTATGATGTGTTGTGATATAGCCTACTGCAGAAGATGGAGTAATTCACTCCTATAGTACATGACTGCATACTGCTGTGTTTTTTGACTTCTTGTGCCTTAAAAAAAGTCTCCTGTTGTCAGATTGTGAACTGTTTTAAAACTGTATTCATAGAATTGGAGAATGAAATAGGAACCTTAAAATGAACTAATCCAAATAAATACCTAGAGTTTGAGTGACTGGACTTAAATTACTCCATGATCTGTGGCTCACACCTGTAATCCCAGCTCTTAGGGAGGCAGAGGCGGGAGGTTAGCTTGAGCCCAGGAGTTCGAGGTCTGCCTGGGCAATATAGCGAGACCCCATTCTCCACAAAAAGGAAAAAAACAAAAAAAAAGAAGAATAGAACAATAGAACCAAATCTTGCTGCTATCTGTTTGCCTTTCTGTGGGGATTCTTTGTTAATTCTATTTTGCTGTTTTTATTCTTTGGTAGCTACAAAACCAGTTTAGTTAAGGTTATTAGGACTGTAAATCCTTGAGAGTACTTTATTCACTTTTATATCTCCAAGTAACATAGTATCTCTGACAAGATACGTTTGTATCTCCCAGCAGATTCCTATTTAACTTGAGGCACAATATGAGTAAATGAACCCTGAGTTAGGATTTGGAAGACATTCATTGATGCATAGATTCTTTTACATCATTTTCTTTGCAATTTTGCTTATTTCCTAATTCTTAGGAATAGTTTGAGGAGTTGAAGTTCCTTGAAGCTGAGCTTCAGGTAGGTGAGGTGTTACTATGCAAGCAATATATGCTTATAAATAGAGAGCAACTGGCCGTGGTGGGTTTCTCTAACAACAAGAAGAAAAAGGATCCAGGGAGAGAAAACAATACTAGTGGGGAAAAAAGAGAACCGAGGGTTTAATGTTTTAAAAAGGAAAATAATTACATTCTGATTGTCTAGCCTTCTTACATAGTTGTGACACAGAGTGCCTTTTTCTGTGTACATGTTAGCTGTTCTTTTTAGAAGAGAGGTAAACTCTAAATCGTGCTAGTAGCTGTGAATTGACTCATTGCGGTGTCTATGTGGATATAGACTAGTTGACGCTAAACACTAGGTCCCTAATGTGTTTGAATGACAGGTGTTTAGAAGTAGTTTGTCGGTAAAAAATACCCTAGGCTCAAAGCCGTAAGTATGCATAGACTTTTATGCCTTGTTCTTGCAAGCTGTTTTCTCTGGGTATCTGAAACACGTCATGGAAAACACTTTGACTAAATATATCTTAATCATGGAAAAACTCCTTCTTGCTGTCTTCTACTGGGGGACATGATGAATCTGCGAGAGGCACCTCAGGTAAGCCTTGACTTGCTAAGGGTTCAGCCTTGCTAGAGTTATACAGAGAATAAAATATCCATGTATAGTGAATTATATACCAGATCCAAGTTCACAGTTCACTTTCAGGCAGATCAGCTGAAAGATCAGCAGAGCTAATTGGAAACCAGAGCTGCCCCTGCTTTCCATGTGGTGTTCCTGACACTGTCTGGATACTGTTTTGGGAAACAGAAGCACCTTTTCTACATTCTGTGGGCATTGTGTGAAGTCGTCTGATGCCATCTATAGTTCCCCTTCCTGGAACCATGACCTATTATCCTTCCTGGTGCCAAAGACTGGAATTGGAAATACTTATTTTCTTATTTCAGAGACCCTGAAGGAGATAGTAGCTTTTCTGAGCTCTGGCTGTACACATTTCAAAACATAGATTTTTTATTTTATTTATTTATCTATTTTATTTTTTAGCAAACAAAAGGTAAAGAATCAGAATGGAAATGCTGATAATAAAACAAATATTCCCCCTCTGCCTCACTCTCATCCCCAGTTCTGATTCTCAGAGCAACCACTCATTCTTTCTGACTTCCTGCAGTCTGGAAGTCCAGCTGCTGTTTCCTTTCTCTTCTGTACTCACTTAAAATATGAATATTAGTCCTTCAAATATACATTAATTTGTGAGGTGGAAAGTGTTATCACTAAGGTTTTTTTTTTGTTTTTAGAAAACCCTAGAGTTCACTTGCCTAAAGTTTTCTTAGAGTCCTGCAAAGCAATGCACATCCAGTAATTTGCATTATATGATTTTTAAAAAGCTTTCATTTATTCAAAAAAAGTACTAGGTACCAGGCATGCAATGCATTAACTTCATGTAATAATGTGCTCAAATGAAGTAAGTAGATGTAATGCTTACTTTACTTGCATTAACTTAACGTAATCCTCATTTCAATCCTATACGGTGGGTACTATTATTTTCCTCATTTTAAGGATATGGAGAAACTGAGTCATAGATGGTCAATAACCTGAGCAAGATCACACAACTAGTAAGCAGACTGTGTGTGTGTGTGTGTTTGCGTGTGTGAGTGTGTGTGTGTGTTTAAATTTTGGGATCATTCTTAACATACAGATTTATACAGATTTGTTTCCCTTTAAAAAATGGTTACTAAATATTCAATCATTCAGAAACACCATGATGCATTTAACTGTTCCCATATTTTGAGACATTACATTCTTTACTATAAATAACATTGTATAGATATCACTGTACATGGTAGTCAGCTATATTTGTCTTTGCTTGGGTAGAATCCTTGAAAGTGAAATTCCTGGGCTAAAAAGTAAAACACACTGTTTTTTAAAGGGCAGTACCTTTTGATTCCAACCTCCCATCTGCATATGTCTTACTATACTCTCATCATACTGCACATTGATAAATGTTATTTGTCCAGTTTGTCAGATGAAAATGGTATTTGGTTCTCTTCTGCAATTATAGAGGCAGTAGGAAAAAAAGGAAGTGGTGTTTTGTTATAAATTTATTTAACTATGATTACTGGTTGTGTACACTTTCACTTATCTACCAAAGTGAACATTTTTCTTGTTTTGTTTATTTACTTAGCAACTATTCACGTTACTTCTGAAAACAGCCATGGGGTTTTCTAACCTCTTATCTCTTCCTCCCCTTAAATACATCAAAGCTTCCCGAGGGAAAAACCTGTCTAAAACTGGACCCAACCAAGGGGAATAAGATGAGAGACAGCAAAAAAGAAGCCAGTGATGGCATCCGAGTTTCCTGCATCAAAAGCAACCTAAGCCAGCCTCCTCCCTGGGCTATTTTAGATAAGCAGACCTCACTGATCATAAAAGACGTCCTTACTGATGTATTCTTTTGACCACTTTGAAATTACAGTGTCATTGTTATTTCAATACTAATTCAAGAAAAACTTCAGCCAAATTAAATTTAAAGGAATTGAATTGAGCAGTGAAGGTTTTGCAAATTGGGCAGCCTCCCAAATCACAGCAGATTCACAGAGACTCCAGCACAGTCACGTGGTGGAAGAAGACTTACAGACAAAAAAGGGAAATGACGTACAGAAATTGGAAGTGAGGTACAGAATGGCTGGATTGATTACAGCTCGGTGTTTGCCTTATTTGCATGCAGTTTTAATACTCAGCAGTGTATGAATGGTTGAAGTATGGCCTCTGGGATTGGCCAAGGCTTAGCTATAGTTGCAGATGCATACTCCTAAGTTATGTTTCAGTTTTGTCTGACTTTTAGGCTAGGTTACAGTTTAGCTCCAAGGACTCAAATATAGAGGTATGGAGTCCTTCTCAGGCCATATTTAGTTTGCTCTAACCATACCAAAATACTAAAGGTAAGGGTGATTTTTAAAAATGTTTTATTTTGTGTTAATTTTACACTCACAAAAAGTTGCCAAAATTGTTTGCTGAGTTCCCATGTCTCCATCACTCAGCTTCTTCCCATAATAACAACTTACTTGACCGTTGAGCTTATTAATATCTGAAAATTGACACTGGTACATTGTAAACTGAACTATGGACCTTATTCAAAATTTATCAATTTTAATATTCATATGAGTATTTTTTAAAAGTACACATTTCCTCATGTTAGGCAATTTGTGCAATGTGGATAGATTGTTTTGCTAACTAGAAAATAAATATTAAAAATACTTAAAAATATATCAAGCATTACCTAGGTTTTTAGGCAATGTCAGTGAACATTAACATTGTCAGGAGCTTGTTTTACTTTTAGAGTAGAAACTGTGGGAGAGAACATTTACCTCTGGCATTTTGAGAGTGGATTGGGCATTTATGTTAATTATTATATCTTACTCATTATTTAAGACAGGTTAAAATGTAACTTCTTGCAGTGTTCTCATGTGCCACAAAGGAATTTGTTCTTACCCTCATCCATCACCAATGGTTGAGATCAGTCAGCTTAAAGGGTTTCTAAAGGCCGTTTCCAGGCAGCTGTGTTTACCCTTCTCTCCAAATGCTCATTGGTACTTCCTAAGCAAAAATATGACAAGGAACACTTCACTCATCTGTATTTAAATATAAAAGCCCGTAGTTTAGTGTCTCTTTTTGTTTCCTCTAATTTTAACCTATGACAAAAAAGAAAAAAAACAGCAATAACAAACAAAAACAACTTGAAAACAAACAGAGAGGTGAACTAAAAGCAATCCCTAATAGTCAGAGCTCTGATGTTGCAGTTGATTTTTTTATTTTCTGCTTTTTGTTTTAGGGATGGGGGTCTCTCTATGTTGTCCAAACTGATCTCAAACTCCTGGTTTCAAACTAGTTTCCTACCTTTGTCTCCCAAAGTTCTAGGATTACAGGCATGAGCCACCACTCCCAGCCCTGATATTACTTAAATAAAATTTATTAGATAAAAAATGGGTGCCACTGGGGAGTGGAACATAAGGGAGCTAATATTTATTGACATCTACTATGGCTAGATGCCATACTAGGTGCTTTGAATGGCTCAATATAATCTTGGTGGTGTAGTCAAAAGTGTACTCATGATATTGACCTTGAGACAAATGTCTAATAGTATTTAATGAATAGGGATGACAGTGTAAAGGGGCAAAAGAAGCATTGTAAAGCCAGAGGCAGAAAGTACAAACCAACTTCTGGCTAATTCGGTGATATTATACTGTTAGATCCTCTCCCTTTAATTATCTTAATTTTATTCTCTGAATAATTCATAATTTTTTTTATAAAGAATTGAAAAAACATAGGAATGTATAAGTAAAAGGCAAAAGTGCTCACTTTCCCCATACCCTGATTCTTCTCCCTAGGGGTAATTGTCATTAACTTATTAATGTGCCTCCTTTCTGTCTCTCACAACTTAAATAAATAAGAGTTGAAATTTTGTTAGTAAACAATAAGATTCTAATAAATCCTTTTCAGATGTAAATTACTTACTCTTCATATTGATTGTTTTACCTTGGCAAATTATATTTCCTAACTTCAAATATTGGATCTCTTACATCATGTGAGGAATAATATATCATTATATGTATATTTTTCTTACTGGTTTAGAATTTAATAAAAGTAGTTATAATCGACTGAGTTTAAAAGTTACTGAAGTTTATTACTGCATGCTGGGTTCTTTGACTATTATGATACAATAACATGTTTACTCTTCATGACAACCCTTTAAGCTAGGTGCTAAAATGCTCCCTATTAGACAGTTGGGAAATTTGAGGCACTGAGAGGTCAAATAAATTGGCTAAGACCACAAAGATACTAAGTGGGGATGCTAAAATTCAAACCCAAAAGTAAGATCCCAAGATCCCAGAACCAGAACTCTTAACCACTATACAGTACTGAAACTATTGAGCTAGTGAAAGGGCAGGGTACACACACACACACACACACACACACAAACGAAGCTGGTAATATCCTAGAAATCACAGTTTTGCTCCCAGAGCAAGGAGATTTTCTACTTCCTATGAAAAATATCTATTTTAATGTTTGTTGTTTGGGTTTTAGAAAGAATTTGACTGAAGATCACAAGGCAGAAAAAGAGATCAAAGCAAGTTTCAGAGCAGGAGTGGAAGCTTATTAGAAAGCTTTAGAACAGTAATAAAAGTAAGGAAAGGAAATAAAAGAAGAAAAGTACACTTGGAAGAGGACCAAGCAGGTGACTTGAGAAACCAAATGTGCCTATATTATTGTTATTCTTAACTAATAAAGTTGATGTTTTCTCATGAGTTTGGATCGTAATCCTGAAAGACTTGAATACCATAATCCTGGATGTTGCAATCCTGAAAGATCAAAATCCCTAAAGTTCAAATCCCTGAAGTCTAAAACCCCCCAAACTCACAATCACATGATAATTAAATCATGTTTGGTAGAACTATTACCTTGTTATTTTCTTATTTGAAAATTAAGTGTGGGTGATTAAGGAGATGTATGTGGGTGCCCAGCTGACCAGGGGTGAACCTGTGGACTCAGTTACAGGTATCAACTTAACTGAATTAAGGAATACCAAAAAAACCTGGTAAAGAATTATTTGGGGGAGTATCTGCAAATATGTTTCCAGAGGAGATTGCTCTGTGAGTCTGAGTGGTCTAGGTAGGGAGGATCTGCCCTCAATGTTGGTGGCACCATCCAATCAGCTAAGTGCTTGGAGAGAATAGTTAGAGAAAGCAAACTGGTCTCCTCGAGAGGGGAGAAACTTTTCTTTTGCTTCCTTGGACCTCAGAACCCCTAACTTGCTGGCTCTTGGACTCCAGAACTTACATCAGTGGTTCCCCAGGTCCTGGTGCTCTCAGACTGAGAGTTACAACATTTACTTCCCTTGTTTTTAATATAAAAACATTGAAACTTCCTCAATAAATGAAACGATTTCTTTTTTGTACATCTGCACTTGTGAAAGAAAATTTCACAAGGTCTCAGCTCTTTGGGAGACCGCAAATGCCATGGCAACCCATCGCAATCTTTGATTGGTCATGTCAAAAGACTTATGTTGTCCTTCATAGTACTTCAGATGACTGTAGTTACAAAATTAAGTGCACACAATTACCAACTATGGTGATATGCATTTATACATTTTGCTTTTTGACCTGTCTCTTTATGAATACGATTTGTCTGCTCATAATGGTTGTACCCGTGACACTCTATAGCTGAGTGTTTATACTTGCAAAAATACAGATATTTTACATATTTTATCGTGTAAACTGGTCTAAGACAATAGACCTTTACACAATAAAATAATGACAATAGACTTTTATATAATAAAAATATTTTATTTTATTTTATTATGTAAAGTGGTCTTTGAAGTATTCTGTCCTGTTTTTATATTTCTCAAATAAATATCCTTTTAAAATGTAAATAAATGTTATTTAAAGAATTTTAAATCATCTTTACCATAATTATATTTTCAAGATTTTCATCTTTTAAGATTTCAACATTTGGAATTATGGCATGTGGGATTGTTTCCTTCAGAATTATTACAAGCTCCCTTTTATCCATAACCTTTATGGTTTTCTTTCCTCTTCTGTTGGCCTTTGGCAAAATAAAAACAAAACAAAATAACCCCTTTATCTCTCTTAGTGGTATCTATGCATGGAATGTGCAGAATTATATCTTGTGGCCCGAGTTTTAGCCTTTATTAGCTTATTAAAGTCACATTGCCATTTAATGTCCAGTTTCAACAGTCAGAGCCTCTATCCCATAAGACCAAAGACATTTGAGTCATTTTTCAACTTTTCTGCTTTCCAGCTCTGTCTGGGAACTGTGGGGTAATGTGCACAATGTTCCTCCAGTCAGTCCTGGTTATCACTCCTGGTCTCAGTCAGTGGTAGGGCTTCATTCCACGCTGCATTCTCCTGCAGGTCCCCTCTTCCATTTTGAGACCAGCTTCTCCCAAGTACCACTTGCTTTCCCTTGGCCTCTTTCACCTCAAGCATGATAACAGACCATTCTCTCCAGTGGGAGCAGAGATTAGGCTATAAAGTTTATTAAAATTTATCAGATAGTTTAAGAAGAACAGAATGAAATTATAACACAGAAAGCCTAAAACTGGAATCTGTGGATAGCCACTCCAGAGTCCACAGATGCAAGCGCCTCGGCAGATGGTACTCTTAGCTCCGAACCCAACTACAAATTGTAGGGTACTGCTTCCCTCCAAAAAGGAGTGGCCTTGCATGTAACTATGCCACTGATTCACAAAGTCCAGGGGAAGGAAGGTGTTTCCTCTTCTACCCTGCCTAAGCTGAGCCTGTAAAGTCCCCATTTCCTGCCCCAATTATTTAGGGAATAATTGCAGGTGGGGATAAGGTCTCATTGGTTGACAGAGAGCCCTCACCTCCTCCTCCACACCTTTAGGGGTATGGACTTGCTTTTTGGAATCCCCAGACCATTGAGATACATCGGCTCATTCCTCATGTATGCCATTGTTTGTTGCTTTATTGCACTGACACTTTTTTTGAGTAGAAGTTAGGAGAGCAGACATCTACCTCTTGTTCCCAATCTAAGGACAAAGTCCTTAAGTCAGTATTAAGTATGATACTAAATTCAGTGGGAGTGCTTTTGTTTTTGTTTTGTTTATTAGGAATAGGTGCTGAATTTAGTAAACATTGTCTCTGTATCTATTAATATGATGGTTTAGTATTTATCTTTGATTACACTGACTTGTTTTCAAATGTTAAACAAACTTGCATTCCTGGGATAAACCCTACTTGTGGGGTCACGTGGTAGTATTCTTTTAGTTTATTGTTGGATTTCACTAGCTAATATTTTGCTGAGAATTTCTCCATCTTAGGTCTGTAGAATGAGTCTGTAGTTTTCTGGTAACTTTTTGATGATTTTGGTATCAGCCTAATGGTGGCCTTAGAAAACGAACTGGAAAGTATATCCTTCTCTTCTGTTCTGAAAGTTAAGTATCTTGATTTTACTGTAGTTTATAAAGAGTGTGGAATTTTGCTTGGCAGACATTTAAGTTACTTGTCCATCAGCTTGATACTATGGAGGCTTGTTTTTAAACTGTTAGAGCAGGTCTAAAGCGTTCTTGCTCTAAGGCTGATTTATACATATTACCAAGGTTTATACTTCTGGGCGATGTATTGAAACTCCGGGTCTTCAACAGGATCTGTATACAATGGCTGGCTTGAGTTTGAGTATCTCCAGATTCCCTTTGGGTTCTGAGAATCATTTCATGTACATCTCCTCTCCGTGGTTCTTTGGTACCCTCCTATCTTATGTGTACCCCACACATTCCAGCTGGCTGAGCTTTCCTGAACTCTAATCCCTGTCTTTTCAACTCAGTGAGACTGCAGTGTTCCGCTTGGACTTGTACCTCCCATGTGTTCCAAAAAATCCCTTCAGGAAGAAAGTCAAGGCAATTGTAATGATCGTCTTCTTTCTTAGTTTTCAAGGATCACATTCTTGTGTGTATTTCCTACTGTCTAAAAACTGGTTTCTCCTGTCTTGTTCAGTTTTCTAGTTGTTTACATTGGCAAGCCTAGAACTGTTTATTGTGGCCCCAGAACCTTTTTACATAATCAAGCATTGTGAATAATTCTAGATTTCCTATTATATCAGATTACAATAGGTGCTTTAAATGGTGAAGATGCAGGCTGACCTGCATGGTATTGTGTATTTAGAAGCGGTTTCAGAAATTCTGAATGTTCCTTTAAACTTTCCTACATTCGAGTAGTGGAATTATTAAAACTATTGTATCACAGTTCAAACAAACATTTCTTAAATACTCTACAAAGATTCTGAATCAGTGGGTCTGCGGTGGAGTGTCTGGGTTCAAATTCAGGCCTTCCCATTATTAGCTATATCACAGTGAATAGACAATGTCATCTTTCTTAACCTTCCTCATCTCTACAAATAGCACTAGATTGTTGCAGAGCTCAAATTAGATAAAGTGCCAGGATATGCCCTATACCTGCAACCAAGAAAGGACTCATAGTCCCTAGTGTAAAATTCCCTCAATCATTTCTTAACTTCAAAAGGGAGAAGGGTCCCCTTTATAGCTTCCATAGCACCTTCTACTTATATCCGTCTGGGCCACAGGCTGTGCACCCGTGCATGTAAAAGGGGCCCCTGGGCATGGTGGGACACACTATACCTACTCATACCAGCAGGTAGAGTCTGCTAGCTTACCTGTGCACTGCAAACCTCTAGAGGCTCATCTTTCAACTCTGTATCTTCAGTGTATAAAACAGTTCAAGACATATTGCAGAAAATAATTTAATGGTTGTGATATTGTGTAATGTATATTTGGTCTTCTTCCCTATTTCCTGGTGTCCAACCTCTAAAATCCATAGAATCTCCAAAGTGACATATCTTTTTGTTTGATAATGAGTTTATTGGTGGCTAGTGGTCCTAGGTAGTTTCAGGATGGGGGCTGGTCAACCAGAAGGACCAAGGCAGGATTAGCGGGCTGGAATTTTTCAGCCTCCTCCCACACCCTGCCACCTCCAGGGAGGGGACAGGGGCTGAGTTTAGTTGATCACCAGTGGCCATTGGTTTAATCAGTCATGACTCTGTAATGAAGGCTCCATAAAAACCAAAAGAACTGGATTTCGAGACTTTCCGGGTTCCTGGAGGGTGGCATGACCGTGAAGGGCATGGAAGCTCCACTCTCCCTCCCACATGCTTGCCTTACATATCTCTTCATCCATATCTTTTGTAATATCTTTAATAATAAACTGGCAAATAAACCTGAGTTCTGCGAGCTGCTCTACCGAATTAATCAAACCTGAGGAGGGGGATGTGGGAACCCCGATTTATAGCCAGTTGGTCAGAAGCACAGGTAAAATAAGCTGGGGCATGGCACTGGAAGTGGGAGGGCAGTCTTGTGGGACTGAGCCCTCATTCTGTGGGATCTGATGCTATCTCTAGGCAAATAGTCTTAGAATTGAATAGAATTAAAGGATACCCAGCTGGTTTCTGCTGCAGAATTGCCTGTTTGCTTATTGTGTGGGGAAAACCCGCACACACCTGGTGTCAGAATTGCTTCATTGCTGGTGGGCAGAAATCCTCACACATTTTGGAGAGCAGACCAGAGGTCACAGAAGTGTTCCATGTGTATTGTGTTGTAGAGTAGGAAAAATGTCTGGGTTTTTCTGTATCTTTAGGATGGCTTCCTTTTTTGTTAAATAGACCGATGAATGAAGATGATATGAAAACATAGAAGCCTCAGACCCATTTGCTGATGCTCACTCTCCCCGTCCTCCTTCTCCTCCTCCTATTCTTCTTCTTTGATGTATTTTGCATGTTTACCTTGATGCACTCCTGACCTCTCTTTCTAGATGCAGGTTTGAACAGGTTAGGAAATAGATGCTTACAAGGCTTTCAAAATCCTCCTAAGTGTAAGTGCATGATTCACATCAAGGCAACCTGAGACTGATCTCTCCACTTTAAATGTTCCACTAGCCATGAGGAAGAAAGATCATCTTAGGGCATGCCTGCAGGCTTACAATTTCATGGAGAAACAAACCTGTAAAAGGACAGTACCATTCATTATTATATTCCTACATTCTCAGCACACAGTAATTAATAGGTATTTGATGGATACATTTTTTTCCCCATCTCTCACTGAACTACTGATACTTTCTCTTTTCAGCATTCTACAGGACTGGCCTTTTTAGTGTATATTAGTGTAATTTAAAGAGTGCAGAGTGTAAAATTTGCTCTTACTTTGATTTTGAAAGTCTACTGCTATTAAATCTACTGTTGGGGTGACCCTAACTTAACCTTCCTGGGTTTGGTTATTAGCTCTCCTTGCATCTGTCCTAAATATTGGTGCTTCTTAGGATTTAGTGTGATGCCAGCATCTCACCCACCATCTATGCTGCTTCGGCTATGACATCCTTCCAGTGGCATCAACAATTTGTTATCCTTGATCGCTACCTCCTGACCTCTCTCCTGAGTCTAGACCTCTGTTTTAGCTCTCCTGGATACATTTGCCTGGAAAGCTTACAGACACCTTAGACTTAGCCTGTCGCTGAAGAGGCATCTCTACAACATGCTATTTCTTCCTTATGGCAGCTGTCAAATATTGAGAATACACAACAAATTATGTCTCTGAATGTATGTCTTAAAATGTAACAAAAATGTCATTTACTTTTTAATATGCTTAGACTCTCTGTGAAAGATTAACAAATACTGCAAATGGTGGTTGCTTCTGGGGAGGAAGAAAGGTTACTTTGTATTGTTTATCTTTTGACAGCTTTAAAATTTTATGCCATAGACAAGTATACTTCTTTATACAATGATAACTAACAATGTAATGAAAAGAGAGGGGAAATATTTATCATAAAAATTCACATACCAGAAACTGAGCACTTGAGAACTCACCCACAAGGGAACTGGCCCATTTCCTTTCAAAGTATAGTTTGCTGAAAGTGAGAGAGAAGATAATTTATTCATGAGTAATTGCTCCTTTTAAACAAACTTGCTCAAAGGCGGTGGTATTGTTTCAAGCACTCTTGAACACAAGGTTAAGGATTCTGAATGTTAAGCACCTGAATTTAAATACTGAGTGCATGTATCACATGCATGTGTGCACGATTCATTCATTGAAAAACATTTCTCAGTGTCACACACTGAGTTAAGATCTGAGGACACAGAATTAAGTAACTCAGAGTTCCCGCACTAAAATTGCTCAGTCTAGAGACCCCATGGATACCGAAGCCCACCAGGGAAGTGTAGGGTAGAGCTGGGCCATGGTCCCTGGCTAGGATTCCACCCACGGGCCTAAGCCCACAGACCTAGGTGAGGACAGGCATTTACTTCTGTTTTCCTGCCCAAATGTTGCATTTCCCAAGACCACCCTGGGCAACCATGATCCCGTCCTGTGCCTATAAAAACCCCGGGACCCTAGCAGGCAGAGACACAAGCAGCTGGATGTCAAGAGGAACACATCAATGGAGGAGCACACAAGTGGCTGGATGTCGAGAGCACACCACCAGGCACAGGCACACCATCAGGCTATTGACCGGGGAACAATGTGGGGTTTGGCCAGGGTGGTCAGAGAAGAGCCTAGCTGCTGAGCAAACTGACTCCAGCAGGAAAACCATCTTCTCACTCTATCTTTCTTCTGGCTCCCCCATCTGCTGAGAGCTACTTTCATTCAATAAAACCTTGCATTCATTTTCCAAGTCCATGTGTCATCCAATTCTTCGGTTCACCAAAGCAAGAAACCCAGGGTACAGAAAGCCCTCTGTCCTTGCAATAAGGCAGGGGTCTCATTGAGCTAACACAAGCTGCCTATGGATGGCTAAACTAAAAGAGCACCCTATAACACAAACCCACTGGGGCTTCAGGAGCTGTAAGCATTCACCCCCAGCTAGACAGAGCCGTGGGCTCCCAGCCCCACAGCCTGCTCATCTGCAAGCTCCCTTTAGGAGTTTGAGCAGTGGAGCACTGAAGAAGTGAGCCACACCCCATCATATGCCCTGCAAGAAGGACAAGGGAACTTTTCCCATTTCAATATGAAATGATATGTCACTGTGCAGGTGATATTGGGGTGTCTGGCCCTGCCATGAGCAGAAAGGGTTTAGGCAGCCAGGTAAGGCATTCTGAAAGACAGGGTATATACCCACTCCTGAAGTGGAGCTGAATTAGACAGCAAAGAAAGCGGAGGTGAACAAGAGCAAAAACAGAGATCTGGAATGGCAAACTGTAAACTAGGGAGAGAAAAGCAATTCGGAGTTGTCAGCGCTGTGTGAGATAGCTAATGACGACTCCAGATGCGTCATCTTCCTAACTGAATTCAAGAACTCAGGCTGTGTGTGTGTGTGTGTTTGTGTGTGTGTGTTTAAAACAGGGAATGTCTTATGTGCCTATTTATCTTTTACACTGCCTAAAATTGTATCAATTGATGTAAGTCTTCCTAACCTTTCAGTAAACCCATAAAACCTCTGAATCTTCTATATAAAATTGTATGTATATGCATATGGACATTTTCCCAGGGTGAGTCCAGACCACTTATCAGTGGCTTCCCAAAAAGTTTATTTCTCTCTCTTTCTTTCTTTCTTTTCTTTCTTTCTTTCTTTCTTTCTTTCTTTCTTTCTTTCTTTCTTTCTTTCTTTCTCTTTCTTTCTTTCTTTCTCTCTTTCTCTCTCTCTCTCTCTCACACACACACACACACTCAAGACAAGAATACTTCATAAGTTACAAACTTTGAAAATACGGATAACTCTGGAAGGATTAAGGAAACTCTCATTTATTCCAGCCATTCCCAAACATTGAGCATTCCACCGCCAATGCATGAGAAACACTTTACACATCTGAAAGGTAATACATTTACCAGCTGAAGACATTTCTGGTGGCTTCATATTGGTTGACTAGGGAATCCAGGATGCATATACTACACTATTTTTTATACCTAGTAGCTATTGTATAAATTCATATAAACCCTTAGATTAAAAGTGTTTATGATATAGAGCTGTATTATTCCAGAGAATACTTCTGTCATTTTTCTGAGCCACAAGTCCTCCCAGAAGCTGGGGAGTTTACTGGGCAAGCTTTCCTTTTCTATGTGTGGGCTGTATAAACACAGCCTGTTAGCATATATTTGAAAGTAAATTGGTAATCTTGGGGGAAAACTATACTGCATAAATTGGGTTAGAAATGTATTTCCTTTCTTCCTAAACCACACTTATTTTTCAAGCAAACAAACAAACAAAAAGGACTTTAAAAATAGCATTGAAAGAAACTAAGTTACAGAACTATTTCTAACAGAAGATTATTTTTTCTGTCGGTCACAATGCACCTACAAGAAAAGAGAAATGAGAATGTGTGAGATACAAACACATTAACAGAGACCAACGATACGCATGGTCATTTCCTAAATTAATTGACAGTTACGTTCTTCCTTTCCCCAGCTAGTTAATTATGTCAGAGCATTTCAAGTTTATTATGACTCTGGCAATGAAACTGACAGGAAAAAAAAATACAATGAATGAGTTTAATTTTGAGAAATACCATACAGAAAAGAGAGTACAATGGACTTTTGTCTTAATGAACTGACAACTTTCTCCTCTTCGGTAAAATCTTCCTTCTTTCCTTGCTTTCCTATATTGATGACACAGGTTCAACTGAAAATTGCAATATAAACATATACAACATACACATTATTATGGGAAAATTGATTTTATACATTCTAAGAAAATGCATAGTTGCAAAAGAAGAACACAGGGTAGTCAAGGAATAATGCCTAGGGAATGTTTTGTAAAGAGTATTTTGAAGCAAGGGAGGTACATGGATTGAAAAAGAGTAAAGCAAAAAAATTTTTAACAGGTAGAATGAGTGTAACAGATGCAGATGCGAACAACAGTGATGATCACGGAAGGTATATCGTTTGCTAAACAGGACTGAGGGATGAGCGTCACAGAGCAAAGAGAAATGCTGAATGTGGAGCAGTTTGTAAAAGGCCTTAACTGTTAGGAAAATGTGGCAAACAGGTTTCTAGGCCAAGCATATAATGTAAGCCTTTTGAATGATTCCTGTGCATTGTCAATAGAGCCTGACCCTGTATTTCACATATTTTCTAGATATTTAAGAAACAATACAAAATAACAGACATTTGAATACTGCTCTGAGGCTTAGGCCACAAAATTCCAGGGAAGAAACTGATACGTGGAAAAATTTCAAGGACCTTACACGATTTCCAAAGTAAGATTCACTAAATTGACTGTAATTTGTTAAAACCACTGTTCCATATTTACAAGTTGAAGTGAACCTCAGATCAAACAATTATAAGGAAATAGTAATGTTTTAGCTCTTGAAACTTTCCAAGGACAATGAATAAAATAACTGGAAATTCAAGTTTGGGTCAAAGTTTAAAGCCTTTTGTTTGAGACCCAATCTCTCTTTGCAGCAATAGCTGCAAACATTGTGATTATCAGTAATGTTCTTAAATACTGCCATCTACTGTTTTTCTAGAAACGCTGTGCAAGTTAAATAAGTGCTTCCAACATTTTCTATTTCAGTCTGACCGTATTCATCTCTATTCTTCCCATGAAATCATTCCTAACTAGAGATAAAGGCAACTGGAAAATACAGAAGTAGTGCTAAAAAGCTGTATTTTTCTGTTAATTTAGGATTTTTATTGCTTTTCATAAGTTTAAAATTGTTGATGTTTTGCTTATCTTCTCATTAGACATCACAGTTACTAAGAGGATAAGTTTTAGACTGAGATGTACAGCTCAACCAGGACTCCACCACTTGCTAACTTTGTAGCTTTAGGTAAATTGCTTAAAACTTCTAAACCTCAGTTAACTCTTCTATGAACTGGGACACTCTGAAGATAGCGTTACTAAATGTAAAACACTAGTACTTAGCATGCATTCAATAAATAGCATTTGTTTATGGAAACTATGCTCATAAATATAAGGACTATAGTTTGGAGATTTGAAACACCTCTTATTGAGGGTGGCATTTGGAATCTTAATCCAAGTTTTTTTTTCTTGTTTTTTTGGGGGGGCGGTGGTGGTGGTATAGCTTCTACAAGGTCAATGTACAAAGTCTGATTCTCCCATTACGGGAGTCTTGGTCAGGGAGGGTCAGGGAAAATTATTGAAGAGATAGTTATGAAGCAGTTATGATGTATAAAAAGCATGTTGCTAGTACTCTTAGAGAACTTAGAGTTGACATCTTTTCTAGGAGCCACATACCCAGGAAACATATTCTCAGGGCAAAATGAGGATTTTCCTTCACTCCATGCCCTGAGAGCACTCAACTTCCAACATAAGGGAAAATTGTGTTTTATGTTTCCTGTGTATGCAAAAAAATGATTAGGCGATATCTTTAAACACCAACTCCTATCCCCCTCCCCAATCTCAATGACAAAAAAAACTCAAACAAATCAGGCAGGGCATGGTCGGTGGCCAATGCCTGTAATCCCAGCATTTTGGGAGGCCAAGGTGGGCAGATCACTTGAGGTCAGGAGTTCAAGACCAATCTGGCCTCCAAGGTGAAACCCTGTCTCTGCTAAAAATACAAAAATTAGCCAGGTGTGGTGGCAGGCGCCTATAATCCCAGCTACTTGGGAGGCTGAGGCAGGAGAATGCTTTGAATTGACAAAGCGGAGGTTGTAGTGAGCTGAGCCACTGCACTCCAGCCTGGGTCACAGAGTGAGACTTCATCTCAAAAAGCAAAAATAATAAGTAAATGTAAATGTTTGTTCATGTTTCTTATATATGGCCTTTTTAGTTTCTGCAAGGTAATACCTACTTTATCAACAAAGTGAATGTCCTTTAAGCCTTTTGGTTTCAGTTTCGTAAGGTAGTTACCTTCAAGTTTTTGTCAGTTTTGCATAATCTAGACTTTATGCCACCTATTGTCAATTGACCAGGGGCACGATTTGTGAAGATCTATCTGACTCAGGTACAGGCAGAAAAACAAGGCCAAAGCTGAGAGGAGAAAAAAAATCACAATGCAACATGAAAGTGCTGCGGCATTTGAGGAACCAAAGTCTTTGTTGGCACATTTGCTTTAATACCTCCCTGTGATATTCTGCCCACAAATATGTTCTGGGAAGCTCAGGAGTCTTTGACTAGCCTGACCCATGCTTGGTCATCAACTCGGGATGAAAAGTATCTACTCATAATCTGATCATTTAATGGTTCTTGGATATTGTAACTTTTTGTTAAGTGGGGCTGTTTTCTCCGAAGTTTCTTTAATTTTGATACCAGTTTTTACAGACAAAAGCTTCTCATTTTTTAGGAGCTAACTGACTTTTAATGAATTAATTTGTATTTATGGAATAAAACAGACAATTGAATTTGTTCTTTGATGCTGTCATTGTTTTCATAATATAAATTGCCCTCCAACCTAGACTGCCAGTCTTGCCAACCTGATGACAATCTTGACTTATCTATCTCAGAATTGAAGCGACTACAGACGTGGTGATAAAGCAGATGGAAGTTTCATCTAGCTCTTTTGTCCTGTTTTGAGCACTAAGTTTTTGAAAGTTTTAGTTATTTTCATTGTCATAGATCATAAATTCTGTGAAGTAAAGAGTTCTGGCCATTGGAAAACATTTTCTTACATCCTTAGTTACTGTATATTAATATCTTATGGATTCAGTCAACTTTAAAATGTAGTTCACAGGGTTTGGGATTGTTATGGAAGGCAGCTAAGAAAGGTGAGCCTAGAAAAATCCTTGTTCTGGCCTCTCAGCAAATAGCTCTGGAGAACTGTGTGTCAAGATGGCCAGGGGGAGACCTATGTTAATTCTAGCTAAATAATAATAAGCTTGCTTGGCTCAGAGTACACTGAAGTTTATACACCGAACTGAATTATATTATTGGCACAGTTAATTAGAAATCAAGTGCAACAGGAGGCCTAAGGTAAAGACCATCCGAGAGCGCAGTAACACTGGGGAACGCAGAGGGGTGGCTACCGAGCAGGGAATACTGCTCTGGTCCCACAAATGCCTTCTCAACGTGGAGACTGCATGAGGGTTTCGTAAAGAGGGCTTATGCAATGCTCTCTGAGAAGGGAGGCAATCTCTGCTCACGAGATCCGGGAGGGTCTTTGCAGATGGGAGCTGGCAAAGAGGAGAAAAGGCTTGCAGGGCAGAGATCACGGAACACCTCAGGCTCTGCCTAGGTTCTTGGAATATGGAGTGATTTTAATTCCTCTATGGCCTCAATGCTCAGGAGATAAAAGCCCCTTGATGCACTGGGTGCGGTCAGACCCATGGCTCCTCATCCTGCTATACTTCTGATGCAGCAGCACTCTGATAACAATTGGTGATAAACTAGAGCACTAGTTTAGCATGTCTTAGAAGAATCTCAAGTGCTCTCCCCCAGGCTTATCTTACCTAACCCCTTCACCCTCCCCTTCTACGTCCATAAGCTCAATGAGATTATGCACATAATAAAAGTGTTTGGAGCCCAGAGCTCCAGGCCAACAGGGTTCCCAGGCTTGCATTGGTCCCCTGAACCCATGCTGTAAATTCTACTCTTATGTCTCTGTCTTTATTTCATTTTCTCAATCCCTTGTCACCGCTGGGACTAAGGGCACCCCCGTACAGGGATTGGGGCTGGTACCCAACAGAGAACTGACTTACTGATAGAGAAAGAAGGGACACTCTAGTTGTCCTCAGAATCTTTTGCCCATTACTGTATTCTCTGTGTCTAGTACAGGGCTTGGAAAACAGTGTATGTTCAAATAATGTATTTATTTGAGAAAATGAGATGAATGGTACTAACAGTCCTCTGTCTTCCCAAAAGCAGCAAAATGGCGACATCATTGATTTCTGAGTCTCCAGATCTCATCACTCTAAAATTCTCTGACCTATTTCTAGCAGAGAAAATGATTTTCTTGCTCATCATTTTTGGGGAATGCTCTCCTCTTGCCATGCCAGGCATATTCCTCTTCCCAATCAGTCAGAGATCACATGTGGAGCTATTCTTGGATTTTGAGACCATCAGCCCTTGCCAAGGTGTGTGGAACTGCTGGAAGATTACGTAACTCTGCATGCATCCACCTTTCTGTTGCAACGTGCCCTTTGTCTCACTCTCTTTAAGGACAGATCTTTATGGCTGGCCCTGAACACCATTCGTTTTGTGTTTCTATAAGTAAATCTTTGAGGATTAAACAACTTCTCTACTTTGCAGTCATTCTCTCTTTTTTTTTTTTCTTTTTATTTTTTTTGAGACAGAGTCTCACTCTGTCTCCCAGGCTGGAGGGCTGTGGCATGATCTCGGCTCACTGCAACCTCCACCTCCCAAGTTCAAGCAATTCTCTGCCTCAGCCTCCCGAGTAGCTGGGACTACAGGCACACACCACCATACCTGGCTAATTTTTGTATTTTTAGCAGAGATGGGGTTTCACCATCATGGCCAGGCTGGTCTTGAAGTCCTCACCTCGTGTTCCACCTGCCTCGCTTCCCAAAGTGCTGGGTTTACAGGTGTGAGCCAGCGTGCACAGCCCATTCTCTTCTCTGTTTCCTATTCTTATAGATATATTTTTGTTTTGTTGTTCCTTTGTACTCACTTAAGTTCTCTTGGTTCTTTACTCAAGTAACTCAGATGTCCCCCTTTTTAATCTATCACCCTGGTGCACCTTAGCTCAAAGGCATCTCAGAACCTACATTTGCTAAAAAATTCAATTCTGAGGCTTGCTGATGCTGGTGTCTGGGGTCACTCGGATGCAAAACCCAGTCAGTCAGAATGGAACTGAGTCGATTTTTCTCCATTAAAGCCCACCCAGGTGGTCAAATGCAGATTTAGATTGGCTTTGGAGTGGAAGATCTTCTTTTTTTTCTTTTTGCCGGCAGGTGAGTTGTTACACACTCCTTAGTGGATTCCGACTTCCATGACCACCATCCTGCTTGGAGTGGAAGATCTTCACAGAATGGAGTGGTTAACAAGTTAAGGATATTAGAATTAATGGATAAAGGGCAAATAAAAAATTACTGCTTCCTTTCTCTTGTGTCTGTGTTCGATATCTTTCCAAATTTTTGGAAAATTCTGTTATTATTTCTTCACCTATTTCACTAGACAAAGAGCTTGGCATATTCACAGAACAGAAAGGCTGTCAGAGTCACTGGTACAAAATGAGCAAGGGAAGAGTGATGAGCTGAGATTGGAAGGTAAGTATACACCAGGTTATGCAGGTCCTTGTAGGCTAATAGTAAAGATTTTAAAGTTATTTTTCCTTTTTATTGTGGAAATTTCCAAACGTATACCAATATGGAGTTCTATTTCCAATATATACATCACCAGTTGCAGTTACCTTTTCCCTTTTTGCCTTTACTTACTCGCCTCTAACACACTAGATCATTTAATAGCAAAATAAAGACACAGTTTTATTTGTAAATATGTCAGTATTGTTGAAAGTCAGGAATTCTTTTTTTGTTTTTGAGACGGAATCTCACTGTGTTGCCCAGGCTGGAGTGCAGTGGCGCCGTCTTCCGGCTCCTTGTAAACCCCACCTCCCAGGTGCAAGCGCGTCTCCTGCCTCAGCCTCCCAAGTAGCTGGGATTAAAGGTGTACATCACCACGCCTGACTAATTTTTGCATTTTCAGTAGAGATGGGGTTTGACCATGTTGCCCCGGCTGGTCTTGAGCCCCTGAGCTCAAGCCCTCTGCCCCGCTTGGCCTCCCAAAGTGCTGGGATTACAGGTGTGAGCCACTGCTCCTGGCCAGGAATTCTTAACACAACCACAATTCCATTATTACACTTAGCGTTAATATTGTTAAAATATTATCAAGTATTGTCAGTGTTCAAATTTCCCCATTGTCTCATACTTTATTTTCAGTGTGTTTTAGTTTTGCATCACATTCAAAATAAGCTTCACACAACATTGCCCCCAGTTTACTATGTCTCTCAAATATTTTTTAATCTATAGAGCTTCTCTCCATCACTTTTTCCCCTCTCTTGCAATTGATTTGTTGTAGGAACTGAATTTTGCTGATTGTATTTCTATGGCGTCATTTTATATAGTTCTATAACTTCAGTAAATCAGTAGTTAGATTTAGAGCCTTGAGATTTGGAATAATGATAATAATAATAATAATTATTATTTTGTTAAGTATACTTGATAGATTTTTCTGCACTTCCATAGAAAGGTATATCTTGCCTGGTTCATTTTCTTTTTTTGTGGTTTTAGAAGTTCTTATTAATCATTATCTAAATTCATTAATTCATTACAGTTTACAAAAGAATAATATTAGAATATTCTATCATTTCTTTCTGTTTCATTAGCTGAAATATTTCTATACAGAGAAACCCATCCTCATTGGTCATTTAGTTTCCTTAAAGTATAATTTATAAAGGAAAAGCAGGATAAAGTTTGATTATTTTCCCTGATTTACTCATTTTCAAAATAATGACTTTGTTGCATATTATCCTCCAAAGCTGACCAATGAGTTTGCTTGTTTTTGAATATTATTATAAACCACAGGTTTAATACATGGGATGTGATTGTATTTACTGTTCTTATTGTTGCTCTAATGGTCTAATTTGGGATAGTGGAAATCTCTTCAGGTTGGCCAATGAGTCCTTTGGGCATGATCTTGGCATTCCTTCTTTTCTGATTTAACAAGATAGTTCAAGTTTGTTTTGCAAATTTCTTGCTCTAGATTTGGAATCAGTCCTTTCTCCGGGAACCCCACTTTCTATACAGTGGAAAATAATCTTTAAAGACTACAACCTGGGCACTGAAATACTCATTACCACTAGGTTGGTCATTAGGTCTAGGCCTTTGCTGAGGAAAGAGTTAAGGAACCCTTGAAATAATTTGTGTTTTAAGATAAAATTCATCATGGGTTCACACTGATATTTTCAATTAATATTTTGGAAGACAGAAATTTAATTTCACCTAATTAATCTTACATTTGTAACTACTTTCTTTCATGCTGAAATTCCTATTTATTAATGACACAAACTTATTTATTTACTTTATCCTACATGACACACTCAATGGTCTTAGAATGACAATATCGCCACTACCACCAACAATAAGAAGAGAACAGTTAGTGTTTTTTCAAAGGTTTTGTCTTTAGACTATTTGTCATTAAGCATGTTCAGAAAATATTACTGTGTTTGAAAATTACTTGTACCTATTTATATAACTAATATAGAATATTTATGAAAGTGTAAAACACTTAAAGCATTCACTATAGTTCCCAATTCAAATTTATAAAATAAACTATATTTAATGAAAACCAGCTTCTCTCACTCTTTTTTCTACCCCATATTTCCTCTTAGACTATTGGTAAGTGGTTAAAAAATTTTGTGATTTTTATTCCCTTGATTCTTAAAATACAACTAGACATGAACACATGTTCTCTTTTTAGATAATGGTAGCATATTGTACAAGTTTTTCCTACTTCGATTTTACTCCATAATATATCCTGCATAATTAATAGATTTATAGAGATATTTCTTACTCCTTTTTCAGATCTTCAGAGTATTCCACTGTGTAAAGATACATCATTTAATCAATTTAATCTTCTACATTTGACTTCTTTCTAGTATTTTGATATTATAAATAATGACTCAGTGCAGAATCCTGGAGAAGACCTAAGATGGTTGACTAGACGCAACCAGGAAGGGCATCTCCCATGGAGGGACTACCAGCTCACTCTGAGCAGCTCTTTGAAGGGAAGACTTTGAGAATGGAAAGAGGGAGGATGCAGACCCTGGGCTGAAGGGGGAGGAAGCTGGGAACCTTGCCCAGGGCAGTCAAACACGAAGACTCGCTCCTGGCCCTCAGCAGTTCCTGGGGGAAGAGATAAGTTAAATAGGTAAGGAATGGCTCACTCTTGCCATGGACTTCTGGACTCCTAGCTTCAGGAGCCTCTATGACCCCCCACAAAAACTTGAGCTGATGGGAGAGCTATCTGGAGAAGTGGCAGGGACAGTACTCCAGCCTGTGCAGAATCCAGGGGATTTGGCATAGGAATAGAGGCAGTCGAGCACGGCCAGGGTCACTCATCCTCAAAGCCCACTATACTCCCTTAGGTGGCTTTGGCCTTTATTGCCTGTCATACCTGGATAGAGTGGCATAGTCTTGCCCATGGAATGGGACGAGTCTGATCTGTGCACCCCCTTGCCTGCCAGTCTTTCCCAGCACGCCTGCCTGGCCATGCTCATTTGCAGCACAGCCTTGGATGCCCAACTAGGGTTCTTTCTGGTGGCAGATGATGTAGAGATGGGGTTTTACCATGTTGCCCAGGCTGGTCTTGAGCTCCTTCACTGGCAGAACCCACCTAACAATCAGTAAGCTTCAGCAGATGGGCCCTGCTGGTGTGCACCCACCCACAACCTCCCCCCATCCCTTTGCCAATGCGCACATGCACACACACTTCACTGCTCAGTTGCCACTGGCATGTGTGTGTGGACCTCACTGCTGCTGCCCCAACCCCTCTGGCATGTGTGGACACTGCCTCATTGCTGTCACCTGTGTGAGCACACAAGAATGGATGCTATCATCCCACCCCTGTGAGCACTTGACATGTGTACCCCATCATGCTGCTGCTGGCAATGTATGCATACTCTGCTGCCACCACCCTGATGGTGTGCTTTTGCCCTATCAGAGTGGTGTCAGCAGACCAGAGCACTTCAGCCCCTCTTGCATCACAGGTGTTTAACCTCAAGTGGACAGAGAACAAAGTTGTGGGCCTGGTACCAGCCCCCCAGGGTTAGAACATGCAGCCCACAGTTGCTGAGCTGAGTGTTGGCCATCTGAGATCATTCAGAAATGAAACTAGCTGACTGAACCCAACTTATACCACAGTCAAAACTTCAAGGTCTTCAGAGAATATAAAAGCAAAAAGCTCCATCCAAAGTTCAGCAACTGCAAAGGTTAAAGGAACATCAGCCCACACAGATGAAAAAGAACCAGCACAAGAACTCTGGCAACTCAAAAAGCCACAGAATCTTCTTATCTTCAAATGATCAAACTAGCTTCCCAGCAATGGTTCTTAACCAGGCTGCCATGGCTGAAATGACAGACATAGAACTAATAATTTGGATAGCAATGAAGATCATCTAGACTCAGGAAAAAGTTGAAAACCAACCCAAGAAATCTAAGGAATCCAATAAAACAACACAAGAACTGAAAGATGAAATAGCTATTTTAAGAAAGAAACAAACTGATCTGACAGAGCTGAAAAACTCACTATAACAATGCCATAATACCATCAGAGGTATTAACAACAGAATAGACCAAGCTCAGGAAAATATCTTAGAGCTTGAAGACTTTCCTCTAATCAACCTAGTCAGACAAAAATAAAGGAAAAAGAACAAAAAAGAATAATCAAAACCTCCAAGAAATATGGGATTATGTAAACAGACCAAGGCTATGGCTCATTGGTGTCCTTGAAAGAGAGGGAGAGAGAACAAACAACTTGGAAAACATATTTGAAAATATTGTCCACAACATTTCCACAAAATGTCCCCAACCTCACTAAGGGGTTGACATTCAAATTCAGGAAATTCAGAGAACACTTGTGAGATACTATAATAGATGACCATCTCCAAGACACATAATCATTAGATTTTCCAAGGTCAATGCAAGAAAAAATATATTAAAGGCAGCTACAGAGGATAGATACCAGCCCTTCTTTATATTTTTAAAAATTGAGGATGACAAACTACTCTCTAACTCATTCTATGAGGCTGGCATCATTCTGATATCAAAACCTGCCAAACACCCCATACCAAAAAAAAAAACTTCAGGCCAATATCCCTGATGACCATAGGTGCAACAACTGTCAACAAAATACTAGAAAAGCAAATCTAGCAGCATATCAGAAAGCTAATCCACCATGACTAACTGGGCTTTATTGATATGCAAGATTAATTCAACATATGCAAATCAATAAAGATGATTCATCATATAAATAGAACTAAAAGCAAAAACAGCACGATTGTCTCAATACACACAGAAAGGCTTTC